>PIJE02003204.1:0-45125 GCA_002895965.2 Coryphaenoides rupestris | reverse complement strand
GAGATCAAGAGAATAATACAAAATAAACTGACGTCAAAATATAAAATATATATCGGCAAGATAAGGTATTCAGGCGGCGAAAACAATTAGTCATAATTGAAGTGTAATACTGTGATGATAATAATAATGGTTAGGGGACAGTATCTTATCTTATAAGATAAGATAGATTCTTGTGCCATAGGTTGCATAGCAATAGAATAAAATAGAATAGAGAAATAAACAATGGAATAAAAAATAAAATAACAAATTTACAGTGGATCTAAGCCTAAGAGAAATATAAATATAAAAATATAGGTAAGATATTCTACAGCAAAACAAGTTGCCAATGGTATGCGTGTGTGTGTGTGTGTGTGTGTGTGTGTGTGTGTGTGTGTGTGTGTGTGTGTGTGTGTGTGTGTGTGTGCACGGCTCACCTGACCAGGTCGCTGGGCTTCTTGAAGCTCTTGGGACAGAAGCCGCAGCAGTTGGCGAACTTGGGCTCCGCCTCCAGCTCCACGGCGCGGTCCTTGATCTCGCTGATGCGGTCGCGCTCGGCGGCCGACTGCGACAGCACGCGCTCGGACACGGTGGCCGCCTCGCCGGGGTCGGTGGCCAGCGCCGCCGCCTGCTCCTCCGTGAATGTGAGGATGTCGGTGCCCCGCCGCTTGCCGCCGCCGGCCCCGCCCCCCCGCCGCTGCCCATCCTCCTCCTCCTCCTCGTCGTCGTCGCCGCCGCCGTCGTCCTCCTCGTCCGCCGCCTCCTCGTCCTCCTCGTCCGCCGCCTCCAGCACGTTGGCTCCGTCCATAGCTATGACTGAGGGGTGGAATACGTTAGCATGACATTGTTTAGTATGTTGTATGTTCTTAGATGTTGGTAAAGCACTCAGAATGACACGTCTGCTCTTATCCCAGCTATTATGATATGTTATACTGTATATATATCATATATGTTATACTGTATATATATCATATTATATGTTATACTGTATATATATCATATTATATGTTCTTATCTCAGCTATTATGATATGTTATACTGTATATATATCATATTATATGTTATACTGTATATATATCATATTATATGTTATACTGTATATATATCATATTATATGTTATACTGTATATATATCATATTATATGTTACTGTATATATATCATATTATATGTTCTTATCCCAGCTATTATGATATGTTATACTGTATATATATCATATTATATGTTATACTGTATATATATCATATTATATGTTCTTATCCCAGCTATTATGATATGTTATACTGTATATATATCATATTATATGTTCTTATCCCAGCTATTATGATATGTTATACTGTATATATATCATATTATATGTTATACTGTATATATATCATATTATATGTTATACTGTATATATATCATATTATATGTTATACTGTATATATATCATATTATATGTTCTTATCCCAGCTATTATGATAATGTTATACTGTATATATATCATATTATATGTTCTTATCCCAGCTATTATGCAACCAATTAGGCAATGTCGCAATTATGAAACTCGTTCTATTAACCTCGCAACTATGCATGCTTGAAACCTGCTCTATTAATGTACATTTAGGGCATTTGGCAGATGCCCTAAATGTACATGTACGTGATCGTTAGCGAACGTTGCACCACAGCCTCAGAGCTGTGAGAGCCGTGTCTGAAATCATCCCCTCGTTCACAACTCTGTTACAATCACGTTAGATTCAAGATTCAAGATTCAAGATTCAAGAAGACTTTAATTATCCCGAGGAACTTATCGTGCAGCATAAAAGTCAGAAAGAAACACAGGAGGAGAAATATACACCACACAATATAGCGTCCGCCGCGGCTAACCTCTCTCCTCCACGTTGTGGACCTTGCGCATGTGCTTGCGGCACAGCAGGTTGGTGCGGAAGCCCTCGCCGCACAGCGGGCACTTGAAGGACTTGACGTGGACGATCATGTGGCGGTTCAGGCTGCCGTTGGTGGTGAAGAGGGCGCCGCACGCACCGCATTTGAACGGCTTCACCCCTGCACACACGGGGAGAGGAGGGGGGAGAGGAGAGGAGGAGAGGAGGATAGGAGGGGGAGGAGAGGAGAGGAGGGGTGAGGAGGGGGAGAAGAGGAGATGAGGGGGGAGGAGAGGAGAGGAGATGGGATTGTCGGGTGAGAAAAAGTGTAGACGAAGACGTAAAGAAGAAGACGTGTTGCTGAGCTCTGGGAGGACAGCAAATCTTCGCCGGCTAAAGGGCAGCGTAGCGAAATGTGTGTGTGTGTGTGTGTGTGTGTGTGTGTGTGTGTGTGTGTGTGTGTGTGTGAGAGTGTGAGTGTCTTACCCATGTGTGTGTTCAGGTGCGACTTGAGCGCGCCGGCGGACACGAAGGCACGTCCACAGGTGCGACACTTGTAGGGCTTCTCCCCGGTGTGCGAGCGAACGTGCTGCTTCAGGTGGCTGGACTTCTTGAAGCCCTTGTTGCACCAATTGCACCTGGGGGGGGGGGGGGGGGCAGAGGTCAGAGGAGGTCAGATCACTGCAGTTGCTATGGTTGGAGGTGATAGTGTCCTCGCCGAAAGTTTCAGGCTTCGAACGCCACTGCAGTCTTCCTGCCTGCCCCGCCCCTTTCTTTCACCTGCCAACGCTTAACCACACCCCCCTTCATACCACAATGTATGTTATATAACAAAAAATGGTATCTCTTAAAAATGTTAGGGCCTGCAGAGAAGGTTCTAAACGCCCTGGAGGACCTTCTCTGCATTTAAGGCCTCATAAAAAAAGTACAATGATTTAATTGTGCAATGAGGTTAGAACTGATGGAATGTGTTTTTTAATTTAAATTCTGGCTGCTTTGTTTTTTGTACAAGACACTACAGCCTATCAATCTGTTTTTGTAGGTGATCTAGCATTGCGTTAAGCAAAGCAAGAGAAAACACAAAAAAATGAGTTAACATGTTGGCATCTTCCAGTGAGATGGGGGGTCTAAATCTTGCAATATCTCTTAAATTACAAAACTCTTTATAACATTGTGGATATAAGATTTTAAGAGCTGCTTCAGGAACAGTCAGGGGCTTAGCTCAGGAGGTATAAGAGCGGTTGTCTGGCAACAGGGAAGGTTGCTGGTTCGATCCCCGGGCTCCTCCCCCTCCTAGCTAAGTGTGGAGGTGTCCCTGAGCAAGACACCACCTAACCCTACCTGCTCCTCCTAGCTAAGTGTGGAGGTGTCCCTGAGCGAGACACCACCTAACCCTACCTGCTCCTCCTAGCTAAGTGTGGAGGTGTCCCTGAGCGAGACACCCCTAACCTACCTGCTCCTCCTAGCATATAGTGTGGAGGTGTCCCTGAGCAAAGACACCACCTAACCCTACCTGCTTCCTCCTAGCTAAGTGTTGGAGGTTGTCCCTGAGGAAGACACACAACCTAACCCTACCTGCTCCTCCTAGATAAGTGTGGAGGTGTCCCTGAGCAAGACAACACCACCTAAACCCCTACCTGCTCCTCCTAGCTAAGTGTGGAGGTGTCCCTGAGCAAGACACCACCTAACCCTACCTGCTCCTCCTAGCTAAGTGTGGAGGTGTCCTGAGCAAGACACCACCTAACCCTAACCTGCTCCTCCTAGCTAAGTGTGGAGGTGTCCCTGAGCAAGACACCACCTAACCCTACCTGCTCCTCCTAGCTAAGTGTGGAGGTGTCCCTGAGCAAGACACCACCTAACCCTACCTGCTCCTCCTAGCTAAGTGTGGAGGTGTCCCTGAGCAAGACACCACCTAACCCTACCTGCTCCTCCTAGCTAAGTGTGGAGGTGTCCCTGAGCAAGACACCACCTAACCCTACCTGCTCCTGACGTGTTGGTTGTTACCTTGCATGGTTGACACCGCCGTCGGTGTATGAATGGGTGAATGTGAGGCAATACTGTGAAGTGCTTTTGATGAAAACACGATATAAATGCAACCCAGTTACCATTTATCCGTGGGGATCACGGTGTCAGACTTGGTTTCCTTTCAGCCAGTGCCACTTTTGCATTAAACTTTTGAGATCAGTTTGTGTTTTTATTCATGTCGGTAGGGCATTCAAAAAATCCATCTCTTATACTGCAAAAGATTGACGGATCAAAAGTAGTTTGGCGCCGTTGAACTCGTCGCCACCGTTCACATCTTTTAAAAAATCAATTTGATAAAAGAAAATGTGATGAAGTGAGCGCCTTGTACTTCTCCAGAAATGTGAATGAATCGCAAACGGCAAAAATATTCATCGTTCTTCACGGTTCGCAGGGCGCTCCACAGATGGCGCAATCGGACGATGGAGAATAAAATGGTGTAAAATAAAATTGTATTCATGGTACGGCACTCACACTTAATCACACCCAATACACAAACCGTACACGCGTTACATCCACAGTCCAATACATCTCAGCTCGGGGGTAAAGAGACTCGAAGAAACTGCGGAAGCTCACCAGTCCAAAGAAACGGTCGTCAGCTGTCCATAGCACTACATCACCCTCACCCACACCCACACCCCCACCCCCACCCACACCCTCACCCTCACCCAACCACTCACACACACACACACACACAGCCATACCCATCACTCAGGCGGAGGGTGGGTGGGCAGAGAGCCAGTGGTTATTCAGCAACTCCTCTAAAAGTTGACCCGATGCTTTGTCGACCGACCGGCTCTAAAGAACGAGGAGGAGGAGGAGGAGGGGAGGTGAGGGTGGGGGTGGGGGTGATAATGATGGAGGGGGGCCTTGGCCCCGACGGGCGTCCGTCCAATCTGCCCGAGCTCGAGCACCGCTCTCTCACAGTCTGTGCGGTCACAGTGAGAGAGGCTGGATCAAAGGTGCGTCACCGTCCATCTGCAAATGTTCCTGAAAATCATGAGCCTGCTTTTAACTGCGGCTCGGGAAATTGCGGCTACTGGGGGGGGGGGGGGAGGCGGTGTGGATTCTAATCATTATTTTGTTTTTTTCTGTTGCAAAATTGAAACCACCTGTTGTATTTCCACCATTAATATTCTATTCAGGCGACGCCAGGGACAGGAAACCAGAGGATCGGGAACACATCAAAGGGTCCTTTTCTTTTCTTGCTCTTAAGCCCCCCGTGTGTCAGGGCTCTCCACTTCTTCTGTCTTTCTTCTTTTCTTTTTTTTTTTCTTCCATTTCATATGTCAAGAGTGTTTCATCCTGGCTGGAGACGCAGTGATGATACGGAGGGAGGGAAGGAGAGAGAGGGAGAGACAGTGATAGGGAGAGAGGGAGGGAGGGAGGGAGAGAGGGAGGGTGAGAGAGAGAGAGAGAGAGAGAGAGAGAGAGAGAGAAAGAGAGGGGGAGGGAAGGAGGGAGGGAGAGAGAGAGGGAGAGAGATAGAGAGGGAGGGAGGGGGGGAGAGAGGGCGAGGGCGGCCGGGAGGGCGGGAGAGAGAGAGGGAGAGAGGGAGAGAGAGAGGGAGAGATAGATAGGGAGGGAGGGAGGGAGGGAAGGAGAGAGTGAGAGGGCGAGAGGGCGAGAGAGAGAGAGAGAGAGAGAGAGGGGGAGAGAGAGAGGGAGAGAGGGAGGGATGACACACACCACGGCTGTCCTCCCATTGTGCTCCAGTCATGGGCTGACTGACTCACGACCGATCGGACACACACACACACACACACACACACACACACACGTCCCTAGCGTCGAGCACCATGACGGGTTACAAGCCGTGCAAATGTGCCCCACGTCAGAACCGCTGGCGTTCCCCCTCTTTAAGTTACGGACAAGAAAGAACGATAGAAGGAAAATGAGAGACACACACACACACACACACACACACACACACACACACACACACACACACACACACACACACACCACACACACACACACACACACACACACACACACACACACACACACACACACACACACACACAGCCAAAAAAATGGTAGAACACTGCATAATGCATGAAGCCGACCCCCGGCCGCGTTGGAGGACAGCGGTAACAAAAATACACAAACAAAACCGCGAGGAGACAAATAGTGTTTTGTTTGTTTGTTTGTTTGTTTGTTTGTTTGTTTGTTTGTTTGTTGTTGTCGTCAGGTTTTCACCCAAGATAAGACGGCGCCAGCTCACAAAACACCGCATTATCCAGGTGTGTTTCGCTGCGGACGCTAAAATGATCCTTTAGCGGGGCCAGCAGCAAAAAGAAGACAAAAAAATATATGAATGCAACTGAATTTGTGAGATATGACGCCCCCCCCCCCCACCGGCTGACATCGGACAATCACGCCTGAACCAGGACGGCAGATATATTTACCCGAAAGCGGTAAATATGTGTGTTAGACCCACACACCGAGGCTCGGCTGGTCTCACAGCTTTTGGCCGGCTGATTACTAATGTTGGGAAATATTCATGGGAAACGAGAAAAGTTTTGAAACGTGAAGTTAATGATCACTCGGGGATCAATATCGATATAAATATCAACGCCTCTCAACAGCAATGCATGACTTGTGAATAGATAACGTTATATTACGTATATCCTGCTCCAAAACGTTGCCAAAATACATATCGGCATCATACAGGATGCCGACATGATAAAAACTACTGCTAATATTTTAGTAATCGTTCATGTTTTGCTTGATGAGCACGCGTTTGCTAAGGTACACGTTTGCACCCCTTATGTGTGTGTGTGTGTGTGTTGATGTAATTTAGACAGACAGACACACAGACACACAGACACACACACACACCTGTAGGCTCTCTTGTTGCTCTCCTCGTCCTCCGGGAAGTCCGGCCTCTCGGAGGTCAGCTGCAGCTCCGTCTGGTCGCCCTGCTGCAGGAGCTCGCTCGCCTGCGACAACAACAACAATAACGTTCAGAACTTTTGATGAAACCTGAACAACAACAACAACAACAACAACAACACCAATGTGTTCTCTTGTGGATATATGTGTGTGCGTGTGTGTGCAGGCGTGTGCTTGTCTGTGTGTGTGTGTGTGTGTGTGTGTGTGTGTGTGTGTGTGTGTGTGTGTGTGTGTAATTGTGCGTGTCTAAGTCATGTGTGTGTCCGTCTGCCTGTCACAGTGTTCTCTCGTTGGGTCAGATATATATTCATCCCGTCAGCGTGTCACCCGTCTCCTCGCTGGACAGCTCTGTCATCATCTCAGGCAATTTCATGGATGGGAAAACGCAACAACATACGGGAACACCGGGCCAACCGGGTGGAATACACTGAGGCGGGGGGCCCCGGGGAGACGTGGGTGGAATGGGATGGGTGGGTAACCTCAGGTCTAGAAGTCCTACTCTGCAGCTAAAGCAGAACGACGTTACCGAGCCAGGGCCGGAAACCCCAAACTCGCAAGGGGCGGAGTTACGCGCCTTGTTCCCTGTTTAGTCACGGCGATATTCTACGCCTAAGAGAAACTCGCAAATTTGCACGAGCGAGCAAAGCTTTCCGCGGGGGGGGGGGGGGGGGGGATTCAAAGGATCGTTCAGGATTTTTCAACGCGTGCCCTACTTTTCCATCCATCATTTTGGGTCGAAGCGACTAATGCGGAGAACAATTTTAGAAATTGGTCGAGATTGCTTCATCCGTCAGCGGCGATGACGTCCGCAACGTAACCCTTTGGGCCGGCCCTTACCGCCCGGGTCAATGCGCATCCTCTAAACGTGCTCAGGTTGGTATCTGACAACATTATGGAAAGGTCTTCTCGTTACTGTGTCTGACCAAGTAACACAACCAACTCTCTCCAACTCTCACTCACGTTCCCAGCTTCCTCTTCCTGCACAATATATTCAAACTCTTGCAAGAGAACAGACCGGAGGAAGTGAAAAGTAGAGAAAATAATAATGTCGATGGATTCTTAGAATAACTATCCGAGTTAGTTGCAAAGCAAGCAGTCTGAGAGGACGTACATCGAGGGGGGAAATTATCGCACCGAAAGGTTTTCACTGCAGATGTTCCGCGGCTGATGGCTCAGAAACTCCCTCGCTCAATACTGGACCAGTTTGAAAAATGGTTGTCTGCATTCGTCACTTGGAGCCAAAATGATGACAAAATACGGTCCCGGGTGGAAAACGCCCCAAGTTATCCTTTAAATAAGTAATAACAAGGATGGTTTAGCTCATCTGCGCGGAGGGGAAAAGTTGATTTATTTTTATCGAGTTTTTGTGTTTATTGAGTGCTGGCCGAGACTGTGTTGTCTCTTGTGCTTTTAGCCAATTACACGCGAACAAATCCTCATCTCCAGCAACACGAGTCGTCGAGGATCCTAATCGTTTAGGATTTGCTTGTTTTTGTAGAGTAGCGTACTTGTTTACTCAAATACACGTGTGTGTGGTGTGTGTGTGTGTGTGTGTGTGTGTGTGTGTGTGTGTGTGTGTGTGTGTGTGTGTGTGTGAACATGATGATCGGCAATCAATCATCAACCACAACAGCAGCTGTAATGTAAAATGAAAGTGAAACGCCGCCACATTCACCCAGATTTGAAGTGGCTGCGGTTTGTGATGCTGGGTGGGTGGTGGGTGGGCGGTCGGGTGGCCGGATGGACTCACCACCTCCGAGCTGGTCACGTGGAGCAGGGTCTGCGGGTGGTAGCTCGAGGACAGGGCCTGGGACTCCAGGGTGCTGGAGTCCTGCAGCTGCTGGACCGTGGAGAAGTGGGGCTGCTGGGTGTAGCCCTCGGCGATGCTGAACTCTGGAGGGGGGGGGGGGGGGGGGAACACGGCCCTGTCAGACCACCTGGCCGCAGATCTACCCAGTGGACCGTAGCACCCGGTAGGCTGATCTATCCAGCGTACATCTGGGTGGACACTGGACACACACTCCCACTCGTGATGTCATAAGACGGGGATTCTGTGTTTTTGATACAGGCGTCGATTAGGCTTTCTTACCACCTCCACTGGCGGCTTAAAGGCTGAACCCCGTTCGGTGTTTCTTTTATAGAGAAGGCGAGACAGAATAAAGGGGCAACACTCTGCCTTGAAAAGACTCAAATGGGCTAGAGAGAGAGAGAGACGAGAGAGCAGGCGGAGAGAGAGAGAGAGAGAGAGAGAGAGAGAGAGAGAGAGAGAGAGAGAGCAGGCCGAGAGAGCAGGCGAGAGAGAGAGAGAGAGCAGGCGAGAGAGAGAGCAGGCGAGAGAGAGAGAGAGAGAGAGAGAGAGAGAGAGAGAGAGAGAGAGAGAGAGAGAGAGAGAGAGCATGTGTGTGTACCTTGCGTGAGAGTCTGCTGCTCGTAGGTCGGCTGGGGAAGCGTTTGCGTCTCAAACTGGCCGATGGTCTGTGGCAGAGCGTGCTGATTGGTCACATAGGAATCTGATGGAGGAAAGTGACACACGACACAGCAGGTTAGACTCACACAGACACACGGCGGGAGTGTCGAACACAGGAGAGGAGAGGGGGAGGAGAGAGAGAGAGGGGGAAGAGGAAAGAGGAGAAGGGAGAAGAGATAAGCAGCGAGAGAGGGAGCCGAGGGAGACATGGGAGTGACAGGGGGATAGGGAGAGAAGATGAGACGAGAGGAGTAGTGAGGGAGAACAGGGAATGAGAGGAGAGAGGAACCAGAGGATAACAGAGGAAGAGGAGAGGGACAGGAAGGAAGAGGGAGAGAGAGAGAGTGGAGAGGCGATGACGGGGAAGGGATTAGGAAGAAGAGGACAGGGAGAGTAGAGGGCGAGAGAAAGAGGTGAGAGAGGAGAGGTGAGGGGAAGAGAGGAGAGGGGAGGGTGAGGGAGAGAGAAGGGGTACAAGAGTGGACAGGGGGATAGGGAGGGCAAGAGGAGAGGAGTGGAGACGGAGCGAGACGGGAGGGGGAGGATGAGGGTGAGGGAGAGGAGGAGAGGGGCAGGATGAGGGGCTGAGCGGAGAGGAGAGGGAGGAGGGGGTGAGGAAAAGGAGGGGGTGAGGAGATGAAGTTGAGGATGGATGGAGGGTTGAGGAGAGAGGAGAGGATATATAATCGTCATTATCACAGATATGTGGACGAAATAATATCTGCAATACTCATGGAAACAAACCACAAGCAACGATCATAAAGACGACTTTACCACCACATGAGGGGTCATATTGTCACTTATCATATCATAATTGCATTATATTAGCAATTTTATTTACACTATGGGAAGACAACAATACAAACGATAAGGAAATTAATATATATACACATCACCTATTAATGCTGAAAACTGCTCTGAAAGGAAACATATTTTTACAAGTCACCACTGTGCTCCGAAGTTTTTGCAGAAATTATTTCTGCTCTGAGGTAATCCACCGGGATTTAAGCGGCTCGACTTTATGTATTATGCATAACCATGAGGCATACTTTAAAAATTGTATATTGACAGGGAAATATGGTTGGTTTTAACTGGCAATAGAATTGCCAATTCAAGGTGCTGTCTGAGAAAAAACACATGAAAATAGAATTGCTATATATATTGCTATGATATTATTCGATCAAAAAACGGTCCCCAAAGGGAATTTCACAAGCCACCAAGTGTATGTAGGGTATATATAAATTATAAATCCATTAAAATTGGTTAGAACTGCAACATTAAAGCGATGACAACATCGATGCATCAAAAGTAAATCTTTTGGATATAAGCGTTGGATATAAGTGCTTTATAAATGCAATCCACACCATTTACCAGAGTCTAATATATTATTCTGAAATGGACTCTGCATAATGAGTCATTTTACATTTGGTACTTCGAGTATATTTCGAGGCTGACACTTTTGTACTTTTACTTCAATAACATTCTCGATGCAGGGGCTTTTACTGCATACCTGACTACTTTTACAACAGTAAAAGTTCTTCGAGTACTTCTTTCACCTGTGTTTTCTGTCTCTGTTGTGTAAAATTCTCCGTGTATTAAAACAAAACATGGACAGGGTCACAAAGTGAACTTGAATCGCATTCTGTTGGTTTCGGGGTGTTTAGGGAGGGAGAACAAGATGTGAATTGAATAAAGAAAATAAAATAAAAAGAGGTAACAGACCCTGAGAGATGGTGGTGGTGGTGGTGGTGGTGGGGGTGGTGGTGGTGGTGGTGGGGATGGTGGGGAACAATTAAAATAAAGGATTGTTTGGCCTTGAATAAGGAAGTGGACGAGACATCTCATAATGTGCGTTCCGTGTCCTGCTGTTTCCCGGAGGTGCTCAAAGTAAAACAGTAAAACAGAAAGCGCATTGATCCGTCGGGGACCTTGAAATTGACGCGGTGAGGAGCAGAATTTAACATTTGCGTCAGCCTCCGGGGGACACACACACACACACACATGGAACAACGGGGACTAAAATACTTTTTAATGCTAAACAAGTTGATGACATTAACCTTCAAGATTATTTAAAAACTCAATATGCCCGAAACTGCATTAGTGTTCAACGCAAGCCTGCGATTAATGAGGTAGAATAATGGTGGTAGGAAATTAAAACCAGCGCACACACACACAACACACACACACACACACACAAAACACACACACACACACACACAACACACACACACACACACACACACACACACACACACACACACACACACACACACACACACACCACACACACACACACACAGACACACACACAGACACACACAGAGGGGAGGCAAGGTGAACTGTGTATTGAGAAGACTCAAGTGTCTCCAGAAACAGGTTATGATGGGTTGATTGACCTTCGTGTTGATCAGCTTCTCAAGATGCTGAGGGCAGGAAGTGTTTCCCCGAGGTGGAGGAGGAGGAAGAGGAGGAGTGGAGAGGAGGAGGATGAGGAGGGGAGGTTGGAGGACGCTGGAAGTGGAGGAGACCCTTCACAACTACTACTCGACTACCCTCGGAGGTGACCCTGCGGGCGCGGCGTGTACCACAGAACACGCTCTGATTGGTTATTCGGGAACGATATTTGCCCGTGTTTGTTTTGGTGACGGGTAAACATGACGCTGCCACCTAGTGGACAGCTTAACCTCGCGTGCAAGTTGACGTATTTACACGACGCTTGATGAGACCTCACTACTCCAGGGCGGGTCGTCTAAAACAAACACATATGGGGCTCTTGGGAGACTGCTGTCTCAGAAGCTCGGGATATTTTTGATGTGAAGGTTTACATCGAACGGGACTGACTGTTAATGATTCATTGCCACGCGCAATCTACTAATAACTACTTCACCGGGACATAGACATTACGGTCATATACTGTATCTGCAATAACATTCATCCCTGCCTGTGTACTTTGGAGGAGCCCGAGAAACGTGTGAGTGCGGCAAGCAGATGCACACAAATGTACGAAGTTTGGAATCAGGGTTTTCAGTCCTCCGAGTGCAGGACGCAGCCAGATGTGCAGTCGGGCACTTACCGTCCGTCTGTATCAGCGGGCTGGTCGCTTAGCTCCGCCTCCAGCGTCACCTGTTGGCCGTTCGCCGCCGCCCCCCACCACCACCTGCGCCTGGCCCAGTCCCAGCATGCCTTGCTGCTCGACGGGGCCCCCCGGAGCCGCCTGCACGTCCAGGCCGTCGTCCTCGATCTCCACCTGGATCTCGTGGGACACGGTGGTCCCTCCCAGCGGGTCCTCGGCGGGCTGGGGCTGCAGCTGCTGCGCCAGCTCGTACCTGGGCATCGGGGAGGGGGGGGGAGTGGTTTTGTTGATATTTCCACCATTAAACTGGATTAGCTGTGTGTATGTACAGCAGGTTTCTGAAATGCTCAACAAGAACCTGGGTCTCTGCAAAGTTGCAAAGTTGCTTTCGTTACTCGACGTTACGCAATTTCTCATTTCCCGCATCTCATTTAAATGATGTTGTAAAAGCAATAAATTCACATTAAGCAGTGGTTCCTGTTTCGGCAAAACCAACTGAAAACGGTATTTAGATTTTGCCGGGCGCATTTATTTTACTCTTGTGTCTGGCGGTCGGAAAAATATCGCGTTGATGCGTAACGCTACGATGGCGGATTCGTGCGAGCGATGAGTTTGTGCGCTCTGAAAGCTGATTCGTTGTCCAACCTCTGCAGAGAGGGGCGGCCATGTTGCCTAACTTCGGGAGGACCGCACGTCTTATGGTGCGCGTTCCATTTGTACTCTGAAGTTGAATTCCAACTCGGGTCCACTTATCCAATATAGATTGTATTCTGCCGTCGTCGTCGTCATGTATCTCTTCTTCCATGGAGATGTATATTTTTAATGACGCTCATCAACTAAGGGACTCCAAGTGTTTCGACTAAAGCTGAAGACTCCAAGACCCGCGGAGAAAATCTCTAATGTTAGCCTCCCATTACCCATCAAGGCCTCTTTCTCGGGTTTTTGTCGAAAATAACAAAATAGAAAACCGTATATTTCCACAACTACAGGGGCTGTAATATTTACTTGGTACCAACAGAAATATAACACCTGTGGTAATCAATGTGGCTGCAACCGGGTCAAGGCTTGATGCCAATAAAGAGAAATAGAGGATAGATGGCACGGTTTTCATAAGAGGTGGGCTTCGGTGGAGTCGACAAATAAAACAATGAATCCAATGCGATGTTATGAGAAACAAACACGTGGCGAGCTGGAGAACCCATTGCTCAATTTTGACATGTTTATACACTATGCACTGATTGTAAAGCCAGCATGAGACTTCCAAATGGAGCCCAGCCATTGGCTCGTACCTTTACGTTGGTTTTATTGGGTTAAAAAACAATCCCACGTTGCACAGCAATAGCGATGTGAAATACATATCTCACTGTTCCTTGGCTTATTGCTTGTTATTATAGGTTTTGGGGCTAGAATTGGGTTCTTTCAGGCTAAAAATGGTCGTGACGGAATTAAAGTTGTGAATCTAAATCGTTCCATAAATCGTGGCGACACACACACGACACACACACACACGTAACACCTGACCATACACACATCCTGACATACATAACACACACACACACGCACGCACACACGACACACACACCTGACAGACACACACACCTGACACACACCACACCACCTGACACACGCACACCACCTGACACACGCACATACGGACACAAACACACACCACCACACACCCACACGTACGCACACAAGACACACACATACCACACCTGACACCACACACACACACACACACACGACACCTACACACCTGTGTGTCTTCATGTGCTTCCTGCAGTTGGGCGAGGACTTGAAGGTCTTCTGGCAGTAGGGGCACATGTAGGGTCGCAGGTCGCTGTGCGTGGTCATGTGACGCCGCAGGCTGCCGCTGGTGGTGAACGTGGTGTCGCACATCGGACACCGGTAGGCCTTCAGGCCCGAGTGTGTGCGCTCGTGGGCCTTCAGCACGCCCGACGACGCGAAGCTGCGACTGCAATGGTCACACTTGTAGGGCCGTTCGCCGGTGTGGGACCTGGACACACACACACGCACACACACACACAGATTAATATGTGGTAATAGACACAGCAATCCAATAACCCATCACGAAGAAGCGAGAAGAAAGAAACAATTAAAAATAATGAGAAAATAATCAATCCAAACAGAGGCATTACGAAAACATTTGGATTACACGGTGATAAGGAGGTCAACAAATCGAATCAATTTGCAGACCGCAGCGACAATTCATCATTATTATGAAATAGCTCATCAGAATGGCATTACGCTCCCCGTCAACCGCGTACGCTAACGCTGAAAACCTCCGTCTCAAACTATGGAAAGTGGAGAATTACACGCCTTGCTCCTTCTGGTCGAGGCCAAACATGTGCACACATCATCTTATCGCAAGTATATGGATCAGGAAGTCTCTTTCTCCGGGGTTTCTTCCGTCTCTTTTGGACTCTGGTGGGAGGAGCCAAGATAACGTTGGCAGAGAGAAAGAGAAATAAAAATAAAAAAAGAGGCAGGCTATTCAGGCGGCCCTTTTCTCCGTCGACGGAAAGATCACGGTCGGCCGCAGGGACGGCCGGGGAGGAAAACGGCGGCTTTGGCGATTCTGATCTTTCAGTCTCCTTCTTCTTCTTCTTCTTCTTCTTCTTAAGGTTAATGTTCTGCTCCGGGCCAGGGTCGATCACGAGGCACGCCGAGTTCAAAACGCTCGACCTTCGCGTCGCTGGGAATCTCCTTCGATCAACTTGGACCGCTCCGCTGGGGGTCCGTTGAAGTCAAGTCATGAATGTGTGAGTGAGATGGATGGAGATTCGGTCTCTTGAAGCTCCCGGTGTTCCATTATTCATATCATTCAAATATGCAACAAAGCACATGAAAAGCATTTTAATGGGCGCATTCCTAGATTTTACATCCAAATTGGATGAATGGTAGCGTCTCCAACATGAGAGACGAGAGAACATTATATAGAAACTACGGTGTCCTCTTCCCTCTCATCATCACATAATTGGCTACCCTCAGAAACAAACTTCTATTGCCGTCATCTCCTCTTTGTTGAATATGGAGAGAGAGAGGAGACAGACAGACAGAGAGAGAGGGAGACAAGACAGACAGACCAGAGAGAGAGGGAGACAGACAGCCAGACAGAGAGAGAGGGAGACAGACAGACAGACAGAGAGAGAGAGAGAAGAGAGAGAGAGAGAGAGAGAGAGAAAGAGAGAGGGACAGAGAGACAGAGAACAGACAGAGAGAGACGGAGAGAGACAGACAGAGAGAGACGTAGAGACGGCGACAGAGACAGAGAGAGAGATGGAGACAGAGACAGACAGAGAGAGACGGAGACACAGAGACACAGAGAGAGAGACAGAGAGAGAGAGAGAGAGGAGAGAGAGAGAGGAGAGAGAGAGATGGGTGGACAACGATGTCAGATGTGAGGGTGACGGCACGGTTCCAGAGAAGCTTCGATCTCCACTCAGCACTCCAAGAAAGCGTCTTGAGGACGAAGGCTCCTGTGTCGAGTCAACGCGACTTTGCAACAACACAACAGGATCTGTAACCCACACTGGTTACTATGGGAGGAGGGGTGAGGAGATGAGGAGCTCGCCTTCCGGGACACAATCCCAATCCCAATCTCGCGAGTTCACATTATGCCGAGGAAAGTGGTGTAGCCATCAAAACAGTTTTTTACGATAAAATATATCTGATATCTGCACCGAAGCCTTTTCTCAGAGTAGAATACGTTTTGTGTCCCTCTGATTGGCTTAGTTTTTTGAACAACATAAGGCTGCGCTGCCATATGGGGGCAGCAGTAGCTCAGGGGTATAAGAGCGGTTGTCTGGCAACAGGAAGGTTGCTGGTTCGATCCCCGGGCTCCTCCGCCTCCTAGCCAAGTGTGGAGGTGTCCCTGAGCAAGACACCACCTAACCCTACCTGCTCCTCCTAGCTAAGTGTGGAGGTGTCCCTGAGCAAGACACCACCTAACCCTACCTGCTCCTCCTAGCTAAGTGTGGAGGTGTCCCCTGAGCAAGACACCACCTAACCCTACCTGCTCCTCCTAGCTAAGTGTGGAGGTGTCCCTGAGCAAGACACCACCTAACCCTACCTGCTCCTCCTAGCTAAGTGTGGAGGTGTCCCTGAGCAAGACACCACCTAACCCTACCTGCTCCTCCTAGCTAAGTGTGGAGGTGTCCCTGAGCAAGACACCACCTAACCCTACCTGCTCCTGACGTGTTGGTTGTTACCTTGCATGGTTGACACCGCCGTCGGTGTATGAATGGGTGAATGTGAGGCAGGTGAATGTGAGGCACTTTGGATAAAGTTGCTATATAATTTTATTAATTCATACTTGCTGCCCAGTCACGGCCCCCAGATACTGATATTGATTACGTTGGACTTCAGGACGGCGTCCCAGGGGCTGATGAGGCTACGAGGGGTGGTGGAAAATGAAACGCAAGAGGAGAAAGGGGCCATTCCGGCCAACACACTGCACCTGACGTGCTGCTTGAGGTGGCTGGACTTCTTGTAGGCCTTGCTGCAGTACACACACTTGTAGGGCCGGTCGATGCCCACCATCTCCAGGTACTGCTGCAGGCCCAGGCGGCTGCCCGCAGTCTGGGCTAGGCCTGCACGCCGTCAAGCAGGACACAGACAGAGGAGGGAAGAGGACATTAAAAACCACCAAAGCAGACAGAAGCCCTTTCAACCCATGATGGATTTCCTCTCGCCATTACTACTGTGATTATTGTTATTATCATCATTAGTACCATAATCTTTCCCGCCATTTTTGTCGTTTTTGTTATTATGGCTACTATCATGATAATCGTGATGATTATTGTCATTATTATACTGCTCCAACTATAGGGGCAGGATAGTATAGTGGCTAGGCTGTTCTGCCCCCAAACAGAAGGTTCTGGGTTCGATCCCCGGTGTTCAACTGCTCCCCAATGACATGTATCCTAAATCACCGTAAGTGTACTAAAGTGTCTCTACAGTCTCGTGAGACCATTTCGACCTCACATGGTCACATTCTGTTTCGCGCTTAAAATCGCTCTTAGCCAGGCTTCAATCTATCCGTTTGTGTCCAAACCACCGGCGGTTCGGACCAATCGGTGTTCTACTGGCAGCTACGGGGGGGGCGTGGTTTAGGTGGAACATCCGTTTGTCCAGGACACACACGGTTCGTCCAATCACGTGCCATGGACTGTTTTTTTAAAGTTCCCGCCGTTTGCCAAGCTGCTTCCAGTGACGACTTCCCGGACTGCCGGCTCACCCAGCTCTGTGATGAGGATGGGCTCCTGCAGGGCGATGTCTGGCAGGGGCAGGCTGCTCTTGGACACCTTGGCCTTGTTGGCCTTCCGGGGGAACTTGTGTTTCTTCTGCTGTAGGCTCTTGAAGTGCGAGGCGATGTGCGTCTTGCGGTGGCCCGACGTGCGGAAGATCTTGTCGCAGTGCGGGCACGGGAACGGCCGCACGCCTGCCGGGAACGAACACACACACACACAACACACACATCAATGTCATTTAATATCAATAACCAAATGCTGCTTTATTTCTTTGTCTGGGGCACGAGACAATGGCAAATGCAAACTTATGCAACAATGCTTATCTGCTTATTTTTTTTTTATAGATTTTTGTAACATTTCTTTACTTTTTAATTATTACTTTCTGTTTAATGTTCAATGTTATGCACCAAAGTCACAGAAGAAAATTCCTTGTTTGTAAAAACTCAGGCACTAAATCGGATTCTGATAATGCTTTTGAAAGTGTAATACTAGGGATGTGCGATATATCTGTGCGATAAGATCTCAGATCTTCTATATAATTTTTTTGTTTTTGATAAGTTGTATTCTTGGTGTTTAGCGTCTTTTCGAGAGGATGGTGGGTGGACTGCAAACTCTCCAGGGGGGTGAGGAGGGGGGCGGGGGACGAGGTCTTTATCCAAAAGTGTTTATTCATTGTTTCTGCCTCACTAGATTGTTTATCATTAGAGACATAAATCATTAGGAGACGCCATCGCCGACGTACTTCATTAGGTCGGACTTTGGCAAAGGTCTTCTTCTTCTTCTTCTTCTTCGGGGAGTCACTTACGATGATGGCGATGCACGACTGCACCCACAGTATATTTATTTCCGTTTCATCAAGTAAACAGAAGCGAAGGCATCGGGCTAATAACTAATTGGAGTTTTTTTTTTCTGTCAAGTCAAGTCAAGTCAATTGTATTTGTACCAACCCTTAATCACAGTTACAGTCTCAAAGGGCTTCACAGGCCGTATGATTATTATGGGGCCATGTGATTATGACACCCCCCCCCCCCCCCTCCCCAGCCCTATAGCGCCACCCTAAGACGAACGAAATCTCGAGATGCATTTCAACAGCGTATGTTTTCATCCCACATGCAAGAATCACGTGTGTTTTTCATACAGAGCCGAACAGAATAGATGTGAGTGTTGTGTGTGTGTGTGTGTGAGGCTGTTGTTTATGTTTCTATATTTTTCTGCAACGAGGAGGACGAGGAGACTGTGGTGCTCGACATTACACCGTGGTGACCGGCCACAGAGTAATTTCTACCGCTAATACATTCATGGAAAACCCTGATACTTCTGTTGTTGTTGTTGTGGTGGTGTGGTGGTGTGTTGTGGTGGTGTGTTGTAGTGGTGTGTTGTAGTGGTGTGTTGTGGTCAACGAGGACGGCGGCTGCCTGATGTATTTTAATTGCACCACGAGCCAAAACTAATTTCCCCATTGGACAATAAATACATGTAATCGAGTTGAATTGGAGACGGGAGGGGAGGGGAGGGGAGGGGGGGGAAGAAAATGTCCTCGCATGAATTAATCAAACACTGGGCTTAATCCATATTGCGCTGACCTGTCCTCACGTCCTGATTGGTGTATTTGGTTGTTCATGGCCACTACTCATCATTTAAATGTATGGATTGCCTTGTGTTTATTCAGTCGCGGGAGAGCCAATGGAAGTTCATCTCCTGCGTTATGGAGAGTAAACATTAACATTTAACACGATAAGCAAAGTCCCCGTGAAAAGCTAACCAGTCACATTTCCTTTTGGTGGTGGTGGTGGTGTTGGTGGTGGTGTTGGTGGTGGTGGTGTCGGTGGTGGTGTTTTGATAATGGATTGGTAATTGTCGTGGGATGTTATGGCTTCTCTGCTTCCTATAAATTGCCCCATTATTTCACAGGGAATCAGACTCGGTGAGAAACATTTCAAACACCGGGGGAATCATTAATCGTGGAAATTACATCTCCCGCGTGTCGCAGCGGTTATGTGTGAGGCGACAACACGGCCTGGCGAGGTTAATACCGATAAGCTAAAAATAAATAAAAACACAGAATCTGTTGGTCGTCTGCGAGCATTCGCTTTGTTTCATGTTAAGAAGACAAGCGCTTGGTTGGAAATTATGCACAAAACGGATCGCCTAGAAAAAAATGGCAAAGGGGCTTTTAAATTTTGTGTGTCTTCAAGTAGTCCTCACAACTACTTGAAGACAAAACAAAATGAACATAACGAAAGGTCATCTTGTGTAAAGCGACGGCAAAATCACTTTAATAATTTCCATTTCGTGGCGGGAGGAGATGGGGGCGTCATTATCGCCGGGACACAACAACTCGCACTAAACACGCGGGCGACACCATCGCAAACCTCACAATCCAATTAAAACGACGCAACGCGCGGATTTCCCCCGAACTATTATCTTAAAAACAGCGGCTTGCCATTTTTGCCAGATAATTGCAACGCAAATATAAACACTTGGGGCCACTGGTCCTGAGAACAAAAAGCGCAGCAATCAAGTATATGGACGCAAACGAGACTCGCTGGCTGGCGGTCATGTTGTCCTACATAGCTCACGCGGATGTCAGGATGAACGCGAGCGAGCAGGGGGCTGTAAATAACACGGACACAACACAACAACACAACAACAACGACGACGACGACGACGACGACGACGACAACACCACACGCTCGTCTCTCCTCTTACACAACGCGCCGCGTGCTGTCATCGTTTAGTAACCGTTGGCAACCGAGGCTGAGGAAGAGGCGGACATTTTGCAGCCCATCTGCTGGTGGACGGTGGGGGTTTTGCCGAGGACGCGTCCTCACATCTGTTCCACAATATGCTCGCTTGTTTACCGATATAATATAGAGAATGTCAAATAATATAACGACAGGCAGCAGGAGTGTAGGCTATGCTTTTTATGCATACTTCCATTCTTAGTAGTAATGAGTGACATAACTACATTTAAATTGGCCAAATAAATTAGTTGATAGACTGACATTTGCATCAAAAAGAATAAAAGTAAATACTTGTGGGCCCCTGTCACTGGCGGGCACCTGGCTAATATCAACAGTTAGTCAGACAGGAATCTAGCCGGAGCATATCTGCAGGTGTAACATAAATGAACATTATAAAATCGCATTAGAGCTAGCAACAACGCCATGCCATTATATCGAGCAATGATTTGACATTGAGGTGTGTCACGAACCTCGCGGTTCAAGTTCGGAGGGATGTTTAACCCTTTCCTAGTGAGCCAAACATGTTTGTTAACAACGGATTCATTGAAATCTCCAGATTAATCTGATACCACTTGCCTCACGGTCATCTTAAAAGCTGAACCTGCAATCCGAACCGACTCAAATAAGATAAGATAAGATACCATAAGATAAAGTAGCCCCGCCCCCTGTCCCCGGCCCCGCCCCCCCCACGGCTCCTCACCTGTGTGCAGGCGCATGTGCACCTTCATGCTGCCCGAGGTGGAGAAGCACTTGCGGCAGTAGGGGCACTCGAAGGCCTTGACCCCCGTGTGGGTCTTCATGTGCGCCGTCAGCGTGCTCTTGACGGCGAACGCGCGGAAGCACTGCTTGCACTTGAAGGGCTTCTCGTGGGTGTGGATGCGGATGTGGCGCACCAGGTCACTCGGCTTCTTGAACTCCTTGGAGCAGTAGGGGCAGCCGTGCCAGCGGACGCCGTTCTCCTCCCGGATGGAGCCTGGCGGGAGGGGGAGGGGGTACGGTACGGAGGAGGAAGAAGAGGGGGTGGAGGAGGAGGAAGAGGGGGGGGTGGAGGAGGAAGAGGAGGTAGGGGAGGAGGAGGTAGAGGTGGGGTTGGACGAGGAAGGAGGAGGACGAGGGGGTAGAGGAGGAGGAAGAGGGGGAGGATGAGGAAGAGGGGGGGTGGAGGAGGAAGAGGTGGTGTGGACGGGGAGGAAGAGGGGGTAGAGGAGGAGGAGGAAGAGGGGGTAGAGGAGGAGGAGGGGGTAGACGAGGAGGAGGAGGAGGAGGAGAAGGAGGAGGAGGAGGGGGTAGAGGAGGAGGAGGATTAAGAGGGGTTGTCAAACACTGGCTGAGACCGCTCCTGACCACTCGAGACGGGATTAAGTCACAATATATAAAACGTATAAAAGACAATGAACACACACTAGACACCTCATTGTGTCGTCAAATGGCGTCTGGATTGTAGAAATATGGTTTGCATTGTGCACGGGGCCATGTAGCAGTAATAAGCATCCTCGCATTGTTGCAACCTAACTGGGACTGGGATTCGCTGCCAAGCGTTGAGACGAGGACCGGTGGTGAGCCAGAACCGACATGTACCTGGCATCTGTATGGGCTTCCTGAATATGCTCCGTTTCTTGTCTTTGGCGGACTTCTCAGACGGGCCGTGAGACGACTTCTTGGTGTCTGCGGCGGCGGCGGCGGCGGCGCCCTCTGCTGGCGGGCCCTGGGGCTGCACGGGGGCCCCGTTGCTCTGCACCACACTGAGGCCGCTGTTCTCCAGAGCTTGCTGAGGATACAAATATAGTTCACGCTTATTACACATATACGGACCAAAAGATACAAGACGTTGGATTTGGGTACAGTTCTTCCTCTGTTAATATTTGCTGATGTGCCGCTGACTGACGTCCAAATCAGCTTTCAGTGTTTTAATTAACTGAAATTCTCATCTTTATCTCGGCTGACTTACTTCCGTCTGCTGTAGCATCCGAATCCCCCCCCCCCCCCAGCCCTGCCCACTCGCCCACCCCCCTAGGGGATTAATAAAGTGTCATCTATCTATATTGATCTATCTATCTAGTTAGGAAAACAAAAATTCAGAATTAATATTAGAAAAAGATGTATTTGGCATGTAGACCACGTTTCCCCAGTGCTAAAACTTGCTAAAATATCTTAATTTCTCCAAGCGATAGAAAAAATATACTGGGTCTGGCTTTTCTCCTCATGGAAAGGCAAAATGAAAAAGACACCAGAAAGATGCATAATGGAAGAGTTGAATTTAGCCTAGAGCCTCTCCCAGCCTCTCTCTCTCTCTGCCTCTCTCTCCCAGCCTCTCTCAGCCTCTCCCTCAGCGGGACTGTCTGTTGTGTCTCGGGGGCGGAGAAGGGCGCCATTCAACTGGGCTGCCGCTGTCGTCTGGAGACCGTCCTGTGGAGCCTCCATTACCATACCGTCCCCTTCATCTCTGGACAGATGCCACCTCCACCGCCAGGGAGGAGGGACTGAAGTCGAGCCACGTCGACGCCGACGGCGAGCGGGGGGAGCGATTTAAATATCGTACACTTCATAGCTTTTCACCAAAGTAATTCTCGGCACTCCACCGACTCCTAATGATGTGGAGTTTAAAGCGGGAAAGGCTGGTAGATATATTGAGGCGCCTGAGCTCAAACACTTGACTCACACTGTGTGGGATGTGCACATTTCAGGTGTGTTTGAGAGAGAGCGTGAGTGTGTGCGTGTCACCTGCAAGATGTCCTGGTTGATGGCGGTCTCCATGGTTTCGATGGCCGACGGCTCGGGGGCGGGCTGTTGCGCCGGGGCGGCGTCGCCGGTGACTTGCTCCGACAGCTCCAGCAGTTGCTGGATGACGTCGGTCACTCCCTCCTCGCCGACCTCTGACCCCGGCGCCACCACCTGGCCGGCCGCCTCCGCTTCCTGTGGGAGTCGTGACACCGGTGAGTCGTGAGGGGACAGGGAGACGTGACGGACTGACGCAATGGCAGAGGAGGAGTTGCCAAGAGCAAGGAAATGCAATACTGATTGAAGGTTTCCCCTCAACCTTCTTTCAGAAAGTATTGCGTTAATGCTAATTATTACTCCTAGTCTAACGAGAACGCAATACTTTCTGACAGAAGGTTGCCTTCTGTCAGAAAGTATTGCGTTCTCGTTAGACTAGGAGTAATAATTAGCATTAATGAGAGTACTTGCATTGGAGTATGGATGGACGCAGACCATTTTCCAGGAGAAGAAGGAGAAAGTGTTGAGTAAGTTACTGAATCGTGACTTCCAACAAAACAAACTCTTAATTGCTTCATGATATTCAGCTGTGGACATGTGAGGTTGCAGCTTTGCAAGCCCATTAATTTTTCAGTGGAAAACATTGCATAGAAAATGTGAACATTGTTACCACTGGAGTATTAGCATAATTAGCTTTCCAATGCTTTATGTTTTCACGAACCCGAAAGGCCATTTTGTACTTGCACAATATTGACTGAATATTTTCAAGCTGGCTGGGTCTCACAATGACTTATTATAAGAACAACATAACAACAATGGGCTTTTGTTTAGCAAAGCAACAAGGTTTGCATCGAAAAATAAATCATATTTGCTGCCAGTATTGACCCTGAAAATAACCCCTGTTATTACATTGGCTTAATGTGAGCTACTTAAATATCAATTGTTGTGCTATTATAACTTTAGTTCTACAATTGCAGGTCCAGCCGTCTAGGCTAATTATTGTTGTATTGCATGTAGGCAATGCAGACTAGGCTTCGCCTTAAGGTGAGGCTGTTAGCGGAGCCCAATACATGTATGGCCCCAAGTCCTGGATCTCAAGAAGCCATGTGGAAAAACACAATGTAGGAGTGGGTGTGTGTTGGTGACATATACTGTATATGTGTGTGTGTATATGTGTGTGTGTGTCTGTACTGTGTATTACACACACACACACACACACGTGGCACAACCCCGGCGCATATGGACTCATGACATGCGGCTATTTCCTGCCAAGGTTTCTCTCGTTCATATCAGTGGTGATGGGAGGAGGAGGAAACGTCAAAGAGGCGCGTAAGCTGTTGTGCGACAAAAAAAATCAGGTAAAAAACGGGCTCAAATCTTACAGTGTATGCCTGACTTTACAAGGTTCCTCTTGCGTCCGCTTCCACCGGGAGCGGGGCGAGGGAATCCCAAGCAGCCTGCGGTGGTGAGTAACATGGCTCCCCTCGCGCCCACACTCAGTGAGAAGGCAGAGAGACCGCTCGCCGGCGTAATATAGTGACTAATAGAGTATAATGAGCATCCTAAGCCCGCTTATCACAGAGAAAGCGCTGGATAGGGAGCTCTTGCTAGCCGGTGAACAAAAACACGAGTGTGTAAGACTCGGCTAATGAATATAGATAAGGATAGACTGACCTACTGAACGCCAAGTGTACAAGAGACAGGGATGACATATGGAAACAGTACACATATCATCCGTGGCTAGAGTACAGGATATTCACGACATTCAGAGCAGGTGTTTCCCCTGGTCCACCTGAGCTGTCCCCAACCTCGGCCAGATCGGTCTGACAATGTCGG
Organism: Coryphaenoides rupestris; assembly: GCA_002895965.2. Classification (NCBI taxonomy): domain Eukaryota; kingdom Metazoa; phylum Chordata; class Actinopteri; order Gadiformes; family Macrouridae; genus Coryphaenoides; species Coryphaenoides rupestris. The sequence continues at coordinate 20,257 of PIJE02003204.1, read as the reverse complement.
GATTAACTGCCACTCTTCTCGGCAGGGACTGCTACGAGACATGAGGTCCACTGAGTGCCCACAAAGCTCTTTAGTTATGATGTACTGCCGTTCAGTCGAATGGCCTTTTTAACTTTATTGGGGAAAGAAAAAGATGTCAAAGGACATTCCTTGGTGGGAGTCAGCTTCAGCTGCATGCCTGCCTGAAGGAGGCCAGTTCCCCCTTGGCATCTTGTGCTGCTGCTGTGGCAGTGGAGATAGGAGTGGAGGTGTAGATGGCGGCTTGTGAGAACGAACACGATCACGCTTCCTTGGCGGGAAGAGCTTGAGATCAATTCTCCTGTACAGCCTGCTGGTGGTTGAGGACAGCCCCTCGGGTGACAGAAGGCCCTGAATAAGGTCCTGGATAAAGCCCTGTATATGGCCCGCTCTGCTGCCGTCTGAGACTGAGATGTGGCAGAGCCACATAGCTCGGTGGCCCACACCATCTGCCATCACACTGTCGCCACCACCGGGTGGCACAGTTGGAGAATGGCAATCATCCAGAATTGTCTCAAGCCAACAGAGCAGAAGCCACCGTGCTCTGGGAGCCACAGACATGGCGAGCTGTTTCTGAAGACTCTCGGGATGCAGTGGCCTGGAGAGAGGAGCGCTGCCGGGGGGAACTCTTGCCTGCATGGCGGCCCACCCTTCCAGGAAGTGAACGTCTTCACCGACGCCTTAAGGGAGGACACCCTGGTGGTGCTGGACAAGCGGGAACCGCGGGCAGGTGGTGGGTTGCCAAGATGATGATAGGGGGCCAAAATAGTCCCCCTGCTTATCGTCCGATTCCGGAACTGAGGACATCACCCCTTGAAGAGGTCGGTGAACCGGCGTGGTCTCATGGCAGGCGAGGGAGTGGGAGGAATGGCGGTTGGGGAGCCCCCAGATGTGGGTAGTGCGTCGATGGCTTGTTAGCTTGCGATTGGCCCAGCGCGCCGACCCATAAGTTCGAACAAGAAACAAATGCCTGGGCAAGGGAGGTGTCCATCTCTCAACAAAGGAGGGACAGGCTGCGCAGACTCCCGCCGGACCCTCGAGAACTGGGTCTGGCAGATCTGCCACAATGCCGCTTGGACATTTGGCCAATCCAGACTCATGGGAGTCCTGAATTTTACTTGATCATTTGACTTGACATTCAGAACACCCGTGGTCCGGTTCGCAACTGGAAGGACACGCCGTTCCACAGGCTGCAGCATCGTCTACATTGGTCGGTCCTCACGGAGGCTTGGGTTTAACTGATTGTTTTGTATGCAGAGGATTGTTTCTGCATTATTTCCCTTCAGAGGAACAGAAAGAGCTCGCCGCACTTCCATGGAATTGGAGCGGGTGATGGACAGTCACGATATCTGACGTCACAAATAATAAAGAATAAACACAACTAAATTATGGCCCGATATGCATGACAAGCAAATATTCTGTGGTGGCGAAGCCATATCAAACTTCCTGTTCCTGTGACTTCCTGTAGTCTATCTTCAGGGAAGGGTAAGTAATATTTGTGCGGGCGAGCTGTAAGCAAAAACAAAGAAGATAGCATATGTTTGTGTTGCGTGCTTTAATACTCAGTCCTCACCGAGGTGCTGGACGGCTCCTCGATCATGGAGACATGCATTTTGCTGATGTGGGCGTTGAGGCTTCCGAGCTTCTTGAAGACACAACTGCAATCCATGCAGGGGAACAGTGGCACGCCTTTGGTCTGAGAGAAGAAGAGAGAGAGAGAGAGAGAAGAGAGAGACAGAGAGAGAGAGAGAGAGAGAGAGAGAGAGAGAGAGAGAGAGAGAGAGAGAGAGAGAGAGCACAGGAGAACACATTAATGATGACCATCATCTGGGTTAGGTGCGTCCTCGAGGTCCTCCAGGTTCGCCGCAGGTCGACCCACGGCGGCGCCTCCATATTCACGAGACACGGCTCCCCTCTCCATCTCTGCGTCAACATTTGCGACGCATGCGAGGGGAACAAACAACATGGTCGGTTTTTCCGCTCTCAGATCCTCCACGCGGAGTGTTTGGTCATGAATGGCATCGCAAACAACATCTGATCATCATTTATTCATAGAGCCAGTGGTTCATCGGGGGCCGAGCACTCTCAGGGACGTGGACGTAGAAGAACACTTGTTCAAATTAGATGCATTATTCAAGCGCTGCTGCTGCTGCTTGGACTTCCACTACTAATGCGATCATCAACTGGACCACCACCACCGTCAGGGGCCCTTTGCTCGCTATGACAAAACCCCAGTCAGACCTTAGTGGTCGCCAGTGAGATTTGGCACCCCCCCAACCCTAGAGCCTATATGGCCTATAGTGTGTTGCGTTGCTTTCCAAGTAGTGCATGCATTCGATATGTCCTACTTGTGCATTGAAAGCGCATCCCTCAGTCAAACCACATATACTAAGTGGTTGGTGTGTGTCAAGGGATCGGACTATGATTGGACAATGTGGTTGACGGACGCTTGTCATAGCCAATGACGTGTGTGACATATATTCGGCATGTCGAGACCCTCCCCCTCGCTCTCTCGCTCTCTCCCTCACAAAATGTCATCATTGTTGTTCGGAAATTAAATAAATTGGAGGGAAATGGACAAATTATGCTTGTTATTTCGGAAAAAGCACAGAAAATTGTTTTTCAATGCAATAAAGCATCTGGGCGTACGCCACATTCACAGCTTATGTGGAGCGCTCGTCCCCATTTAACACGTTGGACACGAAACTCAGCGTCGCCGCACTGCAACACTGAGTTTAGTGACGTGTTCCCTCTCTCTCTCTCTGGTTTATATTCAGCTTATTTCTACATGCATTTACATTTCATTCTTATTCTACGTGCACATCTCCAGAGAATGTGTTGGCAGAATTAAAATATGCCAGATCCAGTATTTCCCAGAATTTTCACTCTTGTGTATTTCGTGTGTAGTTCCTGTGCAACCTTTGGATGAGTTAAACTGTGCGAGCGAGAAGCTAAAGTGTTTAACTACGGTTTCTAAGACTCGGGGAGAGCACTATTGATTGGCGCGTCTCTGGGGGTTTCAGGACTCGACTGCAGCTGTGCTACAACTAGAAGCAGTCGTTTTAACACAGCAGCCAAAACTTCAGCGATTTGCTGAACAGAGCAGGAGCCCGTTCCATCTGTTATTACCCAAACCACACACTGGGGTGGCTTTAAAAAGCCTTGTCTTTTTACAACCTTATCTCCATCCAGCTGCATTCATTTATACGGTGCTGGTGCTCTCAGTGTCTCTAGGAAGCACCTCAGACGCAAAATCACCAAACTCCACCATTTGACAGAGTTTGGGTCACTTGACAAGTAAACACTGTTCTCATTTGTATACACTGCCCACATTTGGAACCGTGGCGAACGGTGGTGAAGTTCCCCCATGAAACACATTCTATTAATATTCTATTAATGGAGCCTCAAACAAAGCGACCACGACTGTGAGCCTTTTAACACCGCGGGAGGGTTTCTGTGCGTTTGTGCACAGCGGGTTGTGTTTGCGCTGAATGTCCCCGCCGTGGACAGACGGCGTGTTGCGAGGACCCCTGGGGTCTTTGTGCTGGAGATACTCCAGATGAATCAAAGACACTCTTCTCCTGTTAGGGCCGCTGCTACAAAGGACAGGGGGCTGTAAAATGTGGGCCACAGACAACCAAGAGACTAAATGAAAACCCTGCGATATTGGCAACACCACGTCCCCTTTGAGTGATCCACAGAAGCTCCGAGAGAGCCTAAACAAAGTCCTGTTCTATTGTACAAGAATGAAGAAGAAGAAAAAATAACATTGAATGGTCCGTTCACGGTGCTGTAGGTAAGATCCAAGAGTTGTAAAGAGACAGCACAGAAAAGAACGGAAGAGAGAAAGATTTTGAAACTAAACAAACAACAAATGCCAAGTCTCTTCCCTCTCTACTCCCTCCCTGTGCGTCTCCGCCAATGAGAAGTGTTGAATTTCACGCACCTATGATTGACAGGTGAGATGGATTCCCCAAATAAATCTAGGGAGAGGTGCCCTGATTGGTCAGAAATGTAATCTTAAATCTAAATTGGCTCATAAAGAGACAGGTGCAGAGGTTGTGTCAACTAGAATCATATACTGCATACTCACAGAGAGCATTTCGCTTAGACGACTAACAGCTGGCAGATGTCTATGGCATTTCTGATAAATTACAACCAAATAATTATTGCTCTTATATCTTAGCGATAGCGTTAAGGAGCAAGCTACTTCTCTTTTTGCTGTTAATCATTGATATGTATATAGACTGTATATGTATATAATATAGAATTAACATAACATAAATATTTCCTATGAATGAAACTGGTTATGTTGAAACATGCGTTTGAGATAAAATGCACATAATAGTCAAGCTCTGTGGAAAACGAAGTGCTCCTTCGAAAGCGAACTGCAACACCTTGAGTGGTGGCCGTCGGTTTTCTATGTTAATCCAGTTCATTAACACATATTCAATATTTAATACAGCCACACTGCAGTTTGCCTCAACAGGTGTCGGAGACCGAGGTGGCCTGCGGAGAGGACAGATGCTCAGGAGCGAAACGTTCAGCTGAAAGGCAGCACCGCCATGCAAACCCAACCGGCCGCCCACCCAACCACACGGGCTTGTACCTCCGAGTGGACCCTCTGGACGTGGGAGTGCAGGTTGCCCTTCTGGGAGAAGGAGGCGGGGCAGAGCATGCATAAGTGAGGCTTCTCCCCGGTGTGCTTCACCATGTGGGTCTGCAGCACCACCTTCTGGTTGAAGGCCTTACTGCAGTGGGGGCACTTGAAGGGCCGCTCCCCTGCGAGGGGGAGAGAGAGATGGGAAGAGAGAGAGATGGAGATAGAGAGGGAGAGTGATGGAGAGAGAGAGGGAGAGAGATAGATGGTGAGATGGAGAGAGAGATGGAGAGAGATGGAGAGAGAGTGAGATGGGGAGAGAGATAGACAGAGAGATGGATGGAGAGAGAGGGAGAGAGATGGTGAGATGGAGAGAGACGGAGAGAGGGATGGGGAGATAGAGGGAGAGAGAGATGGAGAGAGACAGGGAGATGGATGGAGAGAGAGGGAGAGAGATGGTGAGATGGAGCGAGACGGAGAGAGGGATGGGGAGACAGAGGGAGAGAGAGAGGGAGAGAGAGATGGAGAAAGAGAGAGACAGGGAGATGGCGAGAGGTGGAGAGAGATGGGGGATGGAGAGAGAGAGGAAGAGAATGATGCGAAGAGGAAGAGAGGTATGAAAGAGAGATAGAGAGAGATGGAGTGAGATGGAGAGAGAGATGGAGAGAGATGGAGAACGAGATGGAAAGAGGAAGAGGGAGGAGATGAGAGAGAGATGGCATGAGAGAGAGAGAGAGAGAGAGAGAGAGAGAGAGAGAGAGAGAGAGAGAGAGAGAGAGAGATGGAGAGATGGAGAGAGAGAGAGAGAGAGAGAGAGAGAGAGAGAGAGAGAGAGATGGAGAGAGAGGGGGAGATGGAGAGAGAGGGAGAGAGCGGGAGAGAGAGACGTCATACAGGAACAACAAGCATCTTGAAGACAGGTTGGTGAATGTGGACGTGTTCCATGTTCCACTGAGAGTTTTAGGAAGTCATTTGTGCCTCCTGCTGTTAAAATGTCCAACGTGTGAATTAAACTTGTATTTTCTTACGCTATTTCATTGCTTTTGTTATGTTGTATGACCACACTCTCTTGAAATGGGATGTCAATGTAGTTAATGTCGTGTAAACGTCTCTGTGAGGTTGGGTGTTTGTATGGATTGGTCACCGACCAAGTTTCTCCCTTGGGGATGAATAGCAATATTAAATAACATTTAACGTCCTGTATCCGGGCATTTCCTCACAGAGCCAAGCTGCAGTCAGAGAAGCAGACCTCGGTGTGCTCTGAGATGATGTGGAAAATGGGCAATGCCATGAAAACAAAAAGACAACCTGAATGTTCCGCTCGACCTCTGACAGCCTCGGAGGAAATAATCGATTTCACTTTGCTGCTTGTACGCGTCTGTCTGTCTGTCTGTTTGTGTTTGTTTGTTTGTTTTTGTGTTGCTCCAGCCTGACTGTCGCAGCCCCGAGCACCCCTTTGCCCTGTCACCCCGACAAATGTCTGCTTAGGATTCAGAGCACAGAGCAGAACTCTCCTCTTCCTCCTCCTCCTCCTCCTCCTCTGTTAGTCCTCCAGCCAGGAAGCAGCACATATTAGTCCTGACGCTGTATGACCCCTGACCACAGGCTGTACGATCTGAACTCTGGCGGGGGGCTGAACCATACGGTAAAAAATAAAAACATTTTGTGATTTGTTTTGACAGATATTGTGATTGCGATACGACTCACGATTATAGGAGGAATTATCGGGGGATTTTCAGCATCACTGGAAAAGGACGTCTCTGCAGCACTACAGTATTTCATGCATCATATATATTTATTCACAATACCATTATCAAAGATTGAAGATCCTGCAATATGGATATTGCACTCGGCCATAATGCGATTTTGCTAATATTTTGATCGATTGTTCAGCCCTACTCAGTGGCGTGACACGCGGGCGGTGAAATATCGCTGCTTGTCAGCCAACCATCGATTCGGTCTTCTTTTTCTGAGGGGTTTCTTTTGGTTTTTTTTTTTTTATGTCAAGCATTGACAAAGATGACGTATGTCCGCATTCCCTCACCCTTCAAGACGGACAGAGAAAGAATAGACAGCGCAATCTGTCAGCAGATGTGCATGAATAGGAACACTTACAGTATATGAAAGATAACAAAACTGTCCGGGAGCATTCGTTTGGATAAAAGGAGGCTGAGGATATTGTACCTTTGTTCCAACTTTTTGGAACAAGATGACAGCAGAATACTGCATTGCTGCATCATCTGTTACTTAAATAACAGTGACAAAATGGCAAAGATTACTATGTAGATGATCAGATAAGATAACAAAAACACACAAAAAAAACTATTTGGGGTTGACTGCCCCGTTCAAAAGGTCCTTCAGTGGAGCCATCGAGCTACTAACGAGTCACTGGAGACCCCTGGTGGCCGGCAATGGAACACAACATGAGGCCACTTTACCTCTCAGCTACAGTATCAGGAGGCTGGATGGAAGGAGGAGATATTATGGATAGAACAATTGATGGTTGGATGGAATGGCCTAATGGATGGCTGTGCAACGAACGGATGAATGATGTTGGGTCATGCACTCAGAATGGCACAGAATGACACTTCTGCTCTTAACCCAGCTATTATGGAGGCTGCCGAGCAATTATGAAACGTGTTCTATTAACCTTGCAATTATGAATGCTTGAATCCTGTTCTATTCTTATCTTTATGTACCACAGCCATATATTGCTCTCTCCCTTTCTACAAATGTACTGATTGTAAGTCGCTTTGGATAAAAGCACTTGCCAAATGCCCTAAATGTTAATGTAAATGTAAATGAATGGATGTATAGGCATCCAGTCAGGCAGAACTAACCCGTGTGTATTCGTATGTGGCGGACCAGCTGACTGGGCTTCTTGAAGGTCTTCCCACAGTGGTGACAGCTGTTTGTGAATCCACTGCGGTCGATGTATTTCTTGTAGTTCCTGGTGTTGGCGGTGAGCGTCCTGGGGAGCGAACAGAAGAACCCATCTTCAGAAAACATCGTACACGAGTGTTCAGAATGATCTCAGCACCGTAATTCCACAGCGACCCAGTTCATTGTCTAAACCGACGGATATTATTGCGCTGTGTGCTTAGCTCCGTGAGGGGGAACTAAGTTCACTTGATGAAACTTCAAGGCTATGCAACTACATTGATAAGTTTGCCCACAATGCACGTTACGTCAGCAAGGTTAGCCGATAATAGAGTGCATCGCGAGGAAACAAACTGCCTAACGTTGCATTTAATCTTCTCACCAGAATATCTCATTACGTTGACATTCTAAAGCGCCGCTGTGTTTTTGGCACCGGCTGATTAATTACAAATAAACCTTGACGTTGTCGCCACGCGCATCATCATGGAGCCCATCTTTCTCCGTCTGCCGGCTGACGAAACTGACCTCATCCTGACGTGGCTCCTCATGTGCTCCTTGAGCTGCGCCGCCGTCGGCAGCTCCTTGCGGCACGCCTTGCAGGTGAACACCTTGACCCCGGACAGCTCCTTGCGGTGCTCCTCCGAGTGCGCCGACAGCTGGCTCTGGAGGACGAACTCGTCGCCACACTCACCGCAGATAAGGTTCTGCGGGAGGACAGAGTGTTGATTGTGTCAGGCAGGGCCAGCAAATGGCTATTGATCACAGGAACTGGATGAGCGGCAGTCGCGGTGGTCTTTACAATCCAAGACAATTAACATTAATGAGGGCTTTTGATTTAGGACTTATTTGGTCAGACTGAGGTTCACGTTGCTCTTGAACATATCGGGTGTTCTGTGTTCGGTGTGCCACGTTTTCATGAAATAGATTCGGATAGATTCCGCTAATTTAGGATGCTTTTTGGACGTTGATATGTTTTGGACACATTTTGAACTCATGGACATCTATGTGAGGGGTTCTTAATGTTTTTTGACACATGACCCCCTTTAGGTTCACATTTTCCGGACAAGCTTAACCCCCTGCTGCTACAACTCAATCCTAGGGGAAAGACTGCACATACAGTATAACACTAACAATCATAATAAAAAAGAAATGTTCTTCTGCCATACACACTTCATATACTTTTTCGGGACCCTGGGGGCCCTGGGAGCTCAGTTACCCCATTTGAGGAAATTTTTCAGGCCTACCCTGGGATTTTGGGCCCTGTCCTGAAACTGTTCCCTGTCAGAGGTCCTGCTGGGGTCTGCTGGGTTAATATTTCAGGACCCCGGACCACTTAGGGGGCCTGTCCTTGGACTGTGGGGCCTGTGCTGGGTCCAGACAAAGGACATTGAGAAGCCCTGCTCTGTGCCATGCACCACATTGTTCTGAGGACAACGACGTGGACTAACCTCCTCCTTCTCGTGTAGCATGATGTGGGCTTTGAGGCTCGCCACGCGGGAGAACTTCTTATGGCACATGGGACAGGTGGGGTCGGAGGTCGTGTGCGTGGACTTGTGGAGGGTGAGGTTGAACTCCACGTTGAAGGACTGCGGGCACTGGTCACATCGATGAGGCTGTGAGGTTGAAACCAAGGAAACGATTGAGAATCAGAACGCAGTATTTATGAAGACGAGGACTCATTGGCTCAGGTTCCAGCCTGCTTTTGGAATCTGAGGCACTGCCGTTGTGCATTTATGTGTGTGTGTGTGTGTGTGTGTGTTAGAGGAAGCTAAATGATTTAAGAGTCTAGCAGTAATAAATTCAACAAACTTAATAAAGGGCCAATCCCATTTCTCTTCCCTTTGGCACTCACATTAGTTTTGGAGGGCCCTCGACGGGGTAGTGGCCGTACAAAACAGAGCCACAAGGGGTAGGGGTAGAAATCATTACCCAGGTAATGGGACATGACATATTCCTTTTCATCAATGCATCCAAATATTCCAATGGAATATAAAACTTATGCATGATTAGTTGCAAAGATCTATGTACATTTATGGGACTTTCTCTGTCACCTGTGGCAATCTTCCTGCAACACTGCTTCAGTTCACAAAGCATTCTGGATTTTTTTCATTGTTTTGAGTCTGCATCTGAAGTCCCTCGGTTGGAAGGGGTAATCCGAGGGCTAGGCGGTCACTACCCCTCAACACCCCGGGGAAACGGGACACCCTATACGGAAGCGCACAATTTGGGATTGGCCCTAAATTGCCTGTACCCTAAAAAGAGAACGAAGTGGTCTCAAAATAAATATTAGCTATGAATTCTGGGGCGAGCAATAACATAAACAGTCAGGTACGCTTCAGTAAATACAAATGAGGGTTATTTAAGGAGATAATTTGAACAAGAAAGCAAGGATACCCACAGAGAAGTTTGCACATCTCCGTAAACAACTGAGTGTTTAATGGACTGGATCACATCCCTCTCCCCAACGTGGCATTTTGAGCTGGTAGCTCCAAGCGATTGCATGGAGCTATTATGCATATTATGATTACTGCACACTATTAAAATAAGAGAGAGGCTTTTAGACATCGGAGACAGGCTACAAGCTTTGCAGCTTTCCGATAATGGGTTTTAATCTGTATTCAGCACAAACAAAACATATTAAACCCCAAAGTGAATGACAATATATTTATTCATAATAATAAAAATGGATTATGCATTATACTCTAACCCTATACTGCCAGGAGCACAAGTGGCCTCAAACAACAATAAGGAGATAAAACCACTAATTAGTATATTAACCAAAAACGTTTTTTAATATTTTGTCAGACAATATTGAAGACAGACTGGGGGCAATTGTAATATTTTTTACATTTTCCTTCATAATTCAGAGACTACTTGAAATACACGAGTCATACATACACACACTGTATATGTACACCAATACATCATATAATTGATGTATTTTCACAAATAAGCACAAGACTATAATATTACATTTAATACAACATGTTATGTTGTGAACACGTTATGTGGTGAACACGTGGCGTTGTGAACACGTGACGTTGTGACCACATGACGTTGTGTACAAGTGGCGTTGTGAACACGTGGCGTTGTGAACGCATGATGTTGTGAACACATGATGTTGTGAACACGTGGCGTTGTGAACACGTGACGTTGTGAACACGTGGCGTTGTGAACACATGATGTTGTGAACACGTGGCGTTGTGAACACATGATGTTGTGAACACATGATGTTGTGAACACATGATGTTGTGAACACGTGACGTGAACACGTGATGTTGTGAATACGTGGCGTTGTGAACACGTGACGTTGTGAACACATGATGTTGTGAACACGTGACTGACGGTGTGCGGTGCTGGGAGGCCTCACCTTGTCGTTGGCCTCGTGGGCGCGGAGGTGTCTCTGCAGCTGGCTGTCTGTGGTGAACACCAGGGAACACATGCTGCACCTCCTCTCCCTGAACTCTCCATCCCGGCAGCTCTCTGGCCTGGCTTCACTCGGGTTCTTTTCTGCTATTAAAAAGGGAAGGTGCACACGTAAGGCCTTGAATGTTTCAAGAAGTTCCTCCGAAGCTCTCAAACGTCTCTTTATTTTCACCCATTACTATACAGTAAGCTATGATCAGTTCAAAACAGAGTGTGTTCACAATGTCCCTGCGCCTGAAAGCGTGGCTGACGTTTCCTTTAGTGTGGTTTTGCCGATTTGATTATTGATTTGTAATGTTGTAATCTAGCCCGTTTACAGCTGACACGCACGATTAAAACTAACTTCTGCATTTTACAAGTCTTGGCATCGTCTTTATATCTTTTATATCACACACAGGAAGTTACTTTACCCTGCTACTACAGAAACAGGAAGTTACTTCACCCTGCTACTACTGACTGATCTGTGTACCATATATACGATCAATAATCCTTTAAAAGGGCAGAATGTACACACACTACTCTGTCCTTCCAATAAACCCAGAAGGAAACTTGTTTGTGATTTAAAGAACCGATTTAAAGAAAGGTCCAACATGTGCAGCGTTATGGGGCTTTTATTTTGAAGAGCCACATCAGAAGCAGCGATAATGTCTTATACATGACGTCATGTAGTATTATATTATATATGAATGTAGTATTATATTATATGAATGTAGTACTATATTATATTAATGTAGTATTATATTATATTGATGTAGTATTATATTATGTTAATGTGGTATAAGATACGATAAGATAGAACTTTATTAATCTCGAAGGAAATTCTTGTCAGGTTGCATAGCAATAGAATAAAACAATAGAGAAACAAAAAACAGTATAATAATAAAAATAAAATAACAGATTTACAAATGTACAGTCGGTCTAAGTCCTAAATTCTATTATATTATATTAATGTAGAATTATATTATATTAATGTAAATTAATCAATGTAATTAATGTACATTTATGTTATCTTATTATAATATATAAATGTAGTATTATATTATATTAATGTAGTATCCCAGAACCATTCCCGGAGAAACGCGTGCCCGCGCAACGTTTATATTTCTGCGTGTGCCCGTATACCGCGATATATACTATAATAGAATAGAATAGAATAAAATAAAATAGTGATATTATATACTATAATAAAATATTGTAAAATAATATAATATAGTAATATAATATACTATAATAAAATATTGTAATATAATATTTACTGACATCCATTGTTGAACGAGATAATGGAGATAATGCTAAGAATAAAAGTCGCGATAATGTAAATAATAATACATATGATATAATAAAATAGGACTATAATATACTATCATATCATATATAATAAAATATAGTAATATAATATACTATAATATAATAAAATAACAAAATATGGTAATATAATATACTATAATATAATAAAATAAAATATTGCAATATAATATAATAAAACATAGTAATATAATATACTATAATATAATAAAATATAGTAAAATAAAAAATATCGTAATATGATATACTATATAATAAAATATTGTAATATAATATACTGTAATATAATAAAATATAGTAATATAATATATTAAAATATAGTAATATGTTTGTTGTGTGTCTTTTTATTTGGATCCTGAGTCTGTAAATGATAAAATTCATAAATACAGTATATAATAATAATAATAAATACATGTATTGAACGTGAACGCGCCGCGGGCACACGCGGAAGTATAGAACAACAACAAGACGAGGCTAGCGCGTTAGCATGTAGCTCAGCTAGCATCCGTGGCTAACTAACGAACGGTCGGTGCTGGCGTCCGTTGTGGTCGCCGTGAGTTAGCCACGAATGCTAGCTGCGGAGATAACGGCGATAATGGAGATAACGGAGAGATAATGCTCAGACTAAAGTGGTGCTCGTGTTCAGTCACGTAAACAGCCGCGAACCGGAAGCCGCTCTGCTAAGTAGCGCCACCGAGACGTCGTCGTTATTAAGATCATTCCGCCCCGCAGCCACAAAGCGGCGGCGGGCGGCTGGTGGTGGCGGCGGGGGGGGACTATATACCCTCCGCTCAGCCGTCTATATCCGCCGCCCGCTCGCACCCGAGGCTCTACTTTGTTGTCTATTGTCTTGTTGTCGTTGTTGTTGTTGTTGTTGTTTATTCTTCTTGTCGTCGTCGTTACCTGCGTGGTCGCCGGGTCTCCTCCTCGCTCTCGGTTTGCGCGGCCGGCCCCGCGGCATAGTCTCCGAGTGGCGCGGCTGCGTGCTGCGTGCTCGTGCGTGTGTGTGTGCGTGTCGTGCGTGTGCATGTGTGTGTGTTGCGTGTTCGTGCGTGTGCGCGTGTGTCTCTGTGCGTGTGAGCGCGCTGGGAGCTTTCAAAATGGCGGCTCCTCCTTTCCGCGTCTCTTCCGGCAGAGGAGGAGGGCGGGGATACACATGCACTCTTGATATTAATAATATAATCAAGTATCATTAATATAATATAACATAATATAATAAAATATATAGAATGAAATACAGTAATATAATATAATAAAATATATATAATAAAATATAGTCATATAATAAAATATCTATAATGAAATAGTCATATAATAAAATATATTATAATAAAATATATAATATTTTATATTATATGACTATAATAAAATATCGTCATATAATATAATAACATAATATCATAAAATCACATAATATAGCAATATAATATATTATAAAATATAGCTATATAATATAAGAAAAAATATATAATAAAATAAAGTAATATAATACTAATATATATAATAAAGTATAGTAATATAATATAGTAGTATTATTATTCACTATTGTTATTTATAGCCTCTTGCTGCAGAGTTGATGTTTGTGTGAAATGCATTCTGATATTAATAAATAATAATAATAGAAAATGGTAATATAATATAATATAGTAATATATTAATAGTAGTATTATTAAATATTGTTATTCATAGCGTCTTGCTGCAGAGTTGATTGTGTGAAATTCACATGTTATTTTATGTTTTGTTTTGTTTTTTCTATTATTTAAGTATTATTATTACACTTCAATTATTGGCAAATTGTTGGCAGATAAGATTGAATATCTTATCTGACCTATATTTTTATACTTCTTTTAGGACTTAGACTTACTGTACATTTGTAAATCTGTTCTATGTCTGTTTTTATTATTCTACTGTTTATTTCTCTATTGTTTTATTGTATTGCTATGCTATTTGGACCCTGAGTCTGTAAATGATCAAATAAATACATAGTCGATTGATGAGTCTTTGATGAGACTAGGTCCTATATAATAGGCATGCATTCACTGTGTGGGACTTTACTTACACTAAATAAATTAATCAAAATGAAAAATTCAAGAGATGTCAATTATGCACCGATATTGAATATTGATTCATACATTCATGTCATTTGTGCATGTTTAATTTCCCCATGGTATAGGATGGTGATGGAGCATGTGACAGCAAACACAAATTGTACATACAACTTCATAATAACATTACAGTCATGTTCAGAAATGGGAACGTGATAACAACTCAAAGCACTCGTATTGTACTAATACAGACTAATATCACCATCATTGAATCTGATCACAGCACCAAATGGTTGAATCATTAATTACACCAAAATTAACATGCATGAAAGCACCAATATTGATGCATGAAGGGGAACAACATTGTCAAGGTCCATTAGACATCATGCCGGCAGAGGGCAGCAATGAGTTATAATTGGGCTCTAAATGAATGCTCCACATGTCAACAGGCTGCTGCTAAACCTGAAAGGGCCCCTTCTTGACCTCCTGGACCCCTGCTGCGTTGTTTGGTGTGAACCGCCACCCCCCCTCCTCGTCATCCTCATCCATTGTTTACTCCCCTTGGAAGGCATGTCGTTTCTTAGGAACAACCACTTGAGATGTTCCGATATCATCTCATTTTCAAGGGGGCCCTCGATGACAAAATTATAATAAAAAAAACAAAGCAAGATAGTTTAAACAATACCAAATGAGACAAACAACCAACATACAAACAACAAATATCAAATAATAGGACAAGATGATCAGTAGGTCACGTCTCAAAGTAGAGATAATGGATAATTCATTCATAGATTATAAACAATTAGGAATATCAGTGAATGTCCCTGCACGTTGCCTTACGTTCAAGAGTTATTGAGGCAAAGGAACGCCCGGGCATTTACAGGTACATTCCAGAATTAACACACACACACACACACACACACACATTTAACCACAGGAACTAATGTGGGGGACGGCAGCCTTGGGAGAGTCCTGCTCCGAACTCCCCCTGAACCATAGCTCACCTTAATGCCTGTCCTTGGTCTGTGAACCAAGGTATTATAGAGCACACTTCCATACACTCACAATGACAGGAAGTTAGGAGAATTGATGTTTTCAATTCAGCGTGACAAGCATAATGACATTGTGTGTGTGTGTGTGTGTATGTGTGTGTTTGTCTGGATGTGTGTGCGTGTGTGTGTGTGTGTGTGCATGTGTGTGTGTGTGTGTGTCCAGAGCCGTCAGCTTACATCCAGAAATCATTTAGACCGACTGCTTTTTTGGTTTTTGGTTTTGTTTTTTTGCGAGGAGAAAGCGTAAAAAGTTCAACGTAAAGTAACTTCCTGCTCCAGTAGACGGCGTGGGGTCGCGTCGTGGCAGTGACACGAAACACGGACCGCGTGCGCGTGTCTATTGTTTGGCGTTTAGCGTGTGTTTCCATTACACGGACTAACACGGAAACA
This sequence comes from Coryphaenoides rupestris, assembly GCA_002895965.2. Classification (NCBI taxonomy): domain Eukaryota; kingdom Metazoa; phylum Chordata; class Actinopteri; order Gadiformes; family Macrouridae; genus Coryphaenoides; species Coryphaenoides rupestris. Next base: position 4,541 of record PIJE02003204.1, on the reverse strand, counting down.
CTGTAAACATAAACCTCATCGGTCACATCGGACGCTGTAACGGTGGGAGGCGACAGCTAACTAAGCTTCCCCCGGCGACGACTAAGTTGTAATGCGGGGACATGTCGTCTCTGTTTGACTTTTTATTTTCCTTCCTTCCTTCCTTTCCTTCTGAGACTCTGCCTCTTGGCGTGTGGTGAATGCGCGGCGAGGCATCCAGCTGCACGTCTATTGAATACAACATCTGCTTCTGCTGCCCGGCCAACAGCAGCAGCTAGTCTGTCTGTCTGTCTGTCTGTCTGTCTATCTGTCTCTCTGTCTCTCTGTCTGTCTGTTTGTCTGTCTGTCTGTCTGTCTGTGTGTCTGTGTGTCTGTGTGTCCGTCCCCTCGCGGCCCCTTCGATGATCTCAGGTCTGCTGGACATCACTGACCTTGTGGGATGGGCCACGCCCCTATTTTTACTCTCTATCTGTATTATTTACTGTGTTATCTCTCTCTCTCTCTCTCTCTCTCTCTCTCTCTCTCTCTCTCTCTCTCTCTCTCTCTCTCTCTCTCTCTCTCTCCCTCACTCTCTCCCTCCCTCTCTCCATGCTCCAGTAGACGGCGTGGGGTCGCGTCGTGGCAGTGACACGAAACACGGACCGCGTGCGCGTGTCTATTGTTTGGCGTTTAGCGTGTGTTTCCATTACACGGACCAACACGGAAACACTGTAAACATAAACCTCATCGGTCACATCGGACGCTGTAACGGTGGGAGGCGACAGCTAACTAAGCTTCCCCCCGGCGACGACTAAGTTGTAATGCCGGGACACTGTCGTCATCTGTTTGACTTTTTATTTTCCTTCCTTCCTTCCTTTCCTTCTGAGACTCTGCCTCTTGGCGTGTGGTGAATGCGGGCGGCGAGGCATCCAGCTGCACGTCTATTGAATACAACATCTGCTTCTGCTGCCCGGCCAACAGCAGCAGCTAGTCTGTCTGTCTGTCTGTCTGTCTGTCTATCTGTCTCTCTGTCTCTCTGTCTGTCTGTTTTGTCTGTCTTCTGTCTGTCTGTGTGTCTGTGTGTCTGTGTGTCCGTCCCCTACGCGGCCCCTTCGATGAATCTCAGGTCTGCTGGACATCACTGACCTTGTGGGATGGGCCACCGCCCCTTATTTTTACTCTCTATCTGTATTATTTACTGTGTTATCTTCTCTCTCTCTCTCTCTCTCTCTCTCCTCGTCTCTCTCCCTCTCTCTCTCCTCTTTCTATCCCTCTGTCTCTCTCTCGTCCCCTCCTCTCATCCTTTTGTCCCTCCCTCTTCCTCCATGCCTCTTTCTTCTACTCCCCCCCCGCTCCTCCTCACGTTCGCCTCTCACCATCCTCATGCTCTCTCTCTCTCTCATCTCTCTCCCCATTGGCTACCCCCTCGACGTCTCTCTCTCCCCACCATCGCTCTATCCTCGTTCTACCACCGCCCTCTCTCTCTCTCTCTCTCTCTCTCTCTCTCTCTCCTTCCTCTCTCTCTCTCTGTTGTTTTTCCCTTTTATCGGGAAAAACATGTGACCAAGAGTCACATGATCAATCATGATATATTGTCAGAGGGCAACAACAGGAGCATTGTAAAAAAAAACACCCTCTTGTAAGACACGCTAAGGGCATGTTCTTATAGACGAAGACGCAAAACGACGACGACAACAACAACAACAACCACAACCACCAATCGAGTGATGGTGGTGGCGGTGGTGGGGAATGGTTCCGGCGAGAGAGAGAGAGAGAGAGAGAGAGAGAGAGAGGGGGTGGAGCTGTTGAGGCCATTTATCCTAACGAGCATCCAGGCCACCTCTGCTGACATGGACGCTCTCTCTCAGTGCCTGCACCGCGCCAGACATGGCTCCAGGCACGCATGTACTGCTAGGTGAAGACGCCGCCGTGCAATATTAATGCTGGATCTGCCTCTCGTCTCCAGACACTCAGCTTGCGATATCCCCGGATGATTCATGTACAGAGCGCGCACATTTATTATGAACACCGTGTTTGTTTGTTTGTTTGTTTGTTTGTTTGTTTGTTTGTTTGTTTGTTTGTGGGTCGTCATCTCTTGCATGCTCTCTGCTGTTCCTCAAGCAGACACGTTGTTGTCTCCAGCATCACCTCACGCGGCGCACAGACTCCCTCCCTCCCGCCGCTCAAACAAAGGGAAGGGATGCTCTCGGGTTCACCACGCCTCCCTCGCCTCGTCGGACGTGAGGCTGGCCCGGGGACGGAGCGCGAAGCTCGAAGCACGGATCGCGGAACGGTGGCAGCTGACAGGTGACAGGTGAGCCGGGGTAAGCGGCAGCAGGTCGGTGACCTCCGCGCTCACCTTGTTGGCTCCTCCTCCTCCTCCTCCTCCTCCTCCTCCCCTCCTCCTCTCCCAGGTGAGGCCGCGTTGTTGCACTGTCAGCGCAGGGGAGTCGTGCGCCTCCACAGACCACATCACTCTGTTAGCCGTCACGGCAACACCATCTGACAGCCGCGGTCGCTAGGGGCCTCCCCCTAGGAGGGTGTGGGGACCATGGCAACCCACAGGGAGCACCTCTGGTCCTCCTCCTCCCTCCGGTACAGATCCACACTGAAGGGAGTCTTCAGCATACAAACAACGACATTATTATTATTATGATTATTATTATTATACGTGAAATATACTGTATGTGTTATTATAGTGTTTATTATTGGACACGGATGGACAAAGTCTCATGCGTGAACACATCTCCTTCCCTTTCTCTCACACACTATAAGGCAGTATGTAGCCAACACAACGGACTGCATATTTCCCTGATGGTTCTGAGGTAAGAGGAAGAGAGAGAAGAGAGATAGAGATAGAGATAGGTGGGCCAGATATAGAAAGAGAGAGCAGCAACAAAAGAGAGAGAGAGAGAGAGAGAGAGAGAGAGAGAGAGAGAGAGATAAAAGCCAACAAGACAATAGCAATCAAAGCGCTGCAAGAGCGTCCAGGCGGGTTCGCCGGGACATTTACCTCCAAAACACAAAACCTGATAGCACACAATGAAAAGAAAATCTGCTCCCTCGCAAAAAAAAAAACCCAGGCTTTGAAAAGATGAAATAGCTGTGCAGGAGTGTTTTGTAATCAATAATGTATGGCTGTCCGTCTTCAGCGAGCGAGGAGCCCCCTCGAAACGCACCAGAGGCGTCAGATGCTGTTTTTCACTTTCGCGTTGAAGGTCAGCGGAGCGCCGGTGGAGTCCCTGCGGTGCCGCGACTTGAGAGCGGCTAGCAAACTAAGTTGAAAACAAAAACAACTCCTCCTGCGCCTCCTCTGGTCCTGTCCTCCTACGTGCCTCCCCCTCCCTTCACTCCTCCTCCTCCTCTCCTCCTCCTCCTGCTTGTCTACTGTCCTCTCCCTCCTCCCCGCCCTCTGCCTCGGTTGTCTAGCTGTCCTCCTGCTCCTCCTCCTGCCTCGGCTCCTCCTCCTCGGCCTCCTCGTTGTCTAGCTGCCCTCCTCTCCTCCTCTCCTCTCTCCTCCTCCCTCGCTCCTCCTCCTGTGGCTTCCTCCCTCTGGTCTGTTGTCCGCTGTTCTCCTCCTCCTCCTCCTCCTCCTCTTGTCTACTGTCCTCCTCCTCCTCCTCCTCTTGTCTAACGAGGCGCTGGTTAATTAACGAATACGCCGGGACTTCTAAAAATGTCGTCACGTGTCAGCGAGCGCTCACAGAGCAGGTCGGTCACACCCTGATGTTAGCGTTGATGCTACGTCATTATATTCACTCCATGACTGTGTGCTTACATCGTAGGACGGCCGACACATATAGAACCACACGATACTAAGAAACTAATGAGCTAATTATCGATGGATCCCAAGGAGTTGTACGTCAATTAAAAGTCACTTTCCAAAACCGATCAGTCAATTGATGTTTTCAATTCAAAGCAGGCTTTTGTTACTACACTGGATTTATTCATCACTTTTCTGTCTTCATTGTGTTCTGTGTTGTGCTCCGTGGCGACGGAGAGAGAGAGAGAGAGAGGAGAGAGAGGGGGGGGAGGGAGAGAAGAGAGAAAGGGGGGAGGGAGAGAGAGAGACAGAGAGAGAGAGAGAGGGGGAGGAGGGAGAGCCTCCATGAAACAAAACCAATAGCGTTGTTCAGGCGCTTTTTATTGATTTCCCTCCAGCTTCAGCACATCTGGGTGGAATATTCTGACCACCGCACTGGCACGTCTGGAACACACACACACACACATGCATGCACATGCACACGCACACGCACATCCATGCACACACACACACACACACACACACACACACACACACACACACACACACACACACACACAGGTTTCCCCCACCTACAACTCACATACATGCTTACAATGCATCCCCTTGTAGAACTGCTTGCATGCAAATGTGCAAATACGCAGAGGGAAAACTATTTTCCTCTCCCTCCCTCCCTCCCTCTTGCTCCTCGCTGATCGGCCTCTCTGCTTCTCTCGCTCCCCTCTCTCTTTCTGTCCCACCTCCTCTCTCACCCTCCTCTCTCCCCTCTCTCTCGTCTCTTCCCCCCTCTCTTTTGTCTCCCCCACCCTCTCTCTCTTTT
>PIJE02003203.1:20325-45131 GCA_002895965.2 Coryphaenoides rupestris | reverse complement strand
AAAATACTATTTGATATTCGCTGGAAAGTTCCCCCCCCCCGGTATGAGTCCTGAGTATATCTAGCGGTGTATACGTGCCCAGGAGGCGGTATGAGTCCCAAGTGTCTCGCAGTGTACTCCTGCCCAGGAGACGGTATTTTTGCAAAGGTACACAAGTACTTGTTGAGATTGGAATGTGTATTATATGAGCATGTTTTGGTATTGCTTCAAAGTGTCGAGGTGTCCCTGAGCAAGACGCCACCTAACCCTAACTGCTCCTGACGTGTTGGTTGTTACCTTGCATGGTTGACACCGCCGTCGGTGTATGAATGGGTGAATGTGAGGCAATACTGTAAAGCGCTTTGGATAAAAGCGAGATATAAATACAAACCATTTAAATAATGGAAAGGTTTGACCCAGGGCCCGGGGATAACTGACCCAGTTCCAACCCCCGGTCGGCGGCCCTGTACCCTTTAATAATCCGGAGGTACACTTCAGTAATCCGTAGGTACGTTTCGGTATGGCGAAGGCATGACCCGCCCTACTCTGCCTCTGATTGGCTTAGCCGATGTCACCACTGTCTGCCAAGGGAGACGATGGAGAGCGTTTGCGCTGAAGAAGCAACCAATAGTAGAGCTGCACTGTATTTTCTCCAGCACTGGTTTCTAGTGAGGAGAAACTATCGGTTCACGACCCTGGATTCCCACAGCTAGAAGTAGTCTGTTTGTCTACAGGGACACACAAACGTGAGCTTCTTCTGTTTTTTTAGCGAAGAACCAGGTCCAATTGTGACCAACGATATGGTTCTGATTCGTTTATGAGACTTGATCTTAGGCACAACCGACCTGGTGTCTGCAGCGCTGCTTGAATCACTGGTGGCTGGCTGGAGTGCCCACAGATGCAAATAAATCTTTTCTCGGCTGTGTGTACAGGGATGGTGGAATTGTATATACTTTATCCCCTGCACTGTTATCACGTTCTTGCGCTGTCCAACACAGCAGTGCTCAAGGATTTAAATTCAAATATCAAATAATTGTGAGAAGTATGCAGCTATAAAGAAAACTAGAAAGTAATATTTAGATTTAGAGAGCGTCTTTAGGAGCCTATTATGACAATTGTAAGCAGACGAATAGCCTGTCACGTGGCTCACGTCTGGTCATCAATCACGTAACCTTAGTTTATCCAGAGACGGTTTTCAACCTCTCATTAAGAATCTTTGATAAATCATTTAAAAAATCAAATGTCATCACACAAATCCATTGAAGGTACAAATATGTGTACACTGAAAATGTTTATTCAAGTAGAAGCAGACAATTCTGCCTACTCTTGTCACAAATTATTAATGTAGGCTATACATAAAAGTCAAAATTACCATTTAACAAACTCATGTAAAAGGATTAGGCTATCGTAAAAGTACGTAGACTACAATTTGCCTTCTCTCATAATTATTCAAGTAAAAGTCAGAATTACCATTTAACAAATTTAAAGTACAGAGAATTAGGCTATCATGAACAGTCGCCTACAATTACAAATTTACAAACAAACGACTTATTGAAGTAGGCTAAAAGTAAAAATGAATTAGGCTCTCTCACTTTGTCGGTAGGGCCCCCAGCACCCCTACTTCCAACGTCACTGTGTGTAAACCAATGGATTTACAGTCTATGGTTGCACGTCGTCTATAAACATTGACACCACAAAAGAAACTATTGAGAAGTCCTGAGTATATTCAAGGTCCGGTTCCAGGAAGCCCCTTGAAGTCTTTTCTTCTCTCACAAAGTCTCGAGCCGACTATAAACAGCCACACTGCTCCAACACCGAGTGACTAAATTCAGAGATTCTAATCAAGGCTGGAGATTTGTTGTTCACAATAATCCGGTTTAATGGTCCTCTAATTAGTGGTTGCCCATGGTTATTAATTTATTCATTTAGTATATATGTAGATAAGTTACCCCTGTTACTTGCTCCTTTTGCTGACTTCAGGGGTTCAGTGGATTGTCTCACCAATGAGTTTAACACCGCTTTATCCGCAGCCATCGACTCTGTTGCTCCTCTTGTAGTTAAAAAGCGGAAAGCAAAAAGACCAGCACCATGGTTCAACGAAGACACACGTACCCTCAAACGCGACTGCAGAAAACTTGAACGCAAGTGGCGCTCGACTAAACTTGAAGTCTTCTACCTTGCATGGCACGACAGCCTGCTTAGCTACAAAACTGCGCTAACCAACTCCAGAAATGCCTACTTCTCCAGTGTCATCAACTTAAACAAGAACAACCCGAAGTTCCTCTTTGACACTGTAAAAGAGCTGACGCAAAAACAACCTCACAACTTGGACTCCTCCCTCTCAGCGAGCAACTTCCTGGAGTTCTTTGATCACAAGATCGAATCAATTAGGAAAGACATTGATGCGTCTCTCGCCACTCATCCTGAACATTCGTCAGGTGCGGTGCCACGCATTCTCCCTGAAGCTACTTTCCAGCAGTTTAGCACAATCTCGTTGGATGAGCTTGACAAGCTAATACAGGCATCTAAACAGACTACCTGTTTGCTCGACCCTGTCCCTACCAAGGTTCTAAAAGAACTTTTCCCAACGGTTGGAACGGCTATGCTCAACATCATGAACCTATCATTGTCGACAGGCTCAGTTCCCTCTAGCTTTAAGTGTGCTGTGGTAAAACCTCTACTCAAGAAGCCTGGCCTCGACCCCGAAGCTCTCAGCAGCTATCGGCCCATCTCTAACCTTCCTTTCCTCTCTAAAGTATTGGAAAAAATTGTAGCTAGCCAAATCATCAATCATCTGACGGCAAACAACTTATTTGAACCATTTCAGTCTGGTTTCAGGAGCCTATACTCTACTGAAACCGCTGTGACCAGAGTGGTAAACGATCTCCTCCTTAGCATGGACAGCAATGCAAGCTCCTTGATGGTGTTGCTTGACCTCAGCGCCGCTTTTGACACAATTGACCATCGCATCCTCCTTGAGCGTCTCGAACACTACGTCGGCATCAAAGGCACTGCTCTTCACTGGTTTAGATCCTACCTCTCAGACAGAACACAATTTGTTGTCTGCAAAGGATCAAAATCGAAGCATTGCAACTTAAGCTTTGGTGTTCCCCAGGGGTCGGTCCTTGGTCCACTGCTCTTTGCAATCTACATGCTCCCTCTTGGCGATATTATTCGCAGCTTTGGCATTAGCTTTCACTGCTATGCGGACGACACCCAAATCTACATTCCCATTGGATCAAAAGACTCCCCCCGGCTCCAACAGATCCAAAAGGTTGAATCCTGCCTCGCTGCAATCAAAAGATGGATGTCCCAAAATTACTTGCAGCTAAATACGGGGAAAACTGAGATGATTAACATCGGCCTGAAGCATAAACAATCACAAATTGATAATGTCACACTCTGCCTTGAGGGATCCACTATTGCCCAAAGCTCCTGCGTCAAGAATCTTGGTGTTCTGCTTGATCCTACGCTTTCTTTCGATCAGCATGTCAAAAGTATCACCAGAACTGCTTTCTTTCATCTTAGAAACATTGCCAAGATCAGACCAATGCTATCCGCTGCGGACGCAGAGACACTCATCCATGCATTTATATCATCCAGACTGGATTACTGTAATGCACTGTTCTCTGGCCTACCGAGCTCTACTACAAAAAGCCTCCAGCTCGTACAGAACGCTGCTGCTAGACTTTTAACGAGAACTAGGAAGTTTGACCACATTACTCCTATTCTCACTTCCCTCCACTGGCTCCCAATAAATGCCAGATCAGATTTTAAGGTGCTACTTCTTACCTACAAGACCCTGCATGGGTCCGCACCATCGTACCTGAAGGACCTTATTGTTCCCTATTGTCCTTCTCGGCCGCTCCGGTCCTCAGGAGCTGGCCTTTTATCAATTCCAAAAGTAAATAAAAAATCAGCAGGAAACAGGGCGTTCTCTTATCGAGCACCCTATCTGTGGAACAGTCTGCCACCTGTAATCAGGGAGGCTGACTCTGCTGATATATTTAAGGCGAGACTAAAAACCCACCTATTTACCCTCGCCTTTGGCTGCTAGGAGTGCCCCTCAGCTCTAATTTACAGCTAAATCAATACCGTTAGCACTAGCCTACCCTAGCTGCCGATGGGTACTAGGTCTGAGGATACTTGTATGTTCCCTGCTTACTGTGCTCCATCTAACCTTCATGTTGTCTCCATTAAACCGTGGATTAATGGCGATGTTCGCGCCGCACTCCGCACGCGTAACGCCGCCTTTGACTCCGGGAATATGGTGGAATATACGAGAGCCCGCTACGACCTCCGCAAGGACCATCGGCTCTGCCAAGCGGGAGTATAAGAACAGGGTGGAGGACAAATTCAAGAGCCACGACGTGAGGGGTGTGTGGAAGGGGCTACAACAATCACGGACTTCAGAGGGAGAACCAGCGGTGTAGAGAACTCCTCTACCTCCCTCCCTGGCGAGCTAAACACCTTCTTCGCCGGTTTCGACGTGAACGGCAGCCCGCCGAAGTCAGCGCTGCCTGAGGAGGCCAGCCTGCTGAACATCTCAGAAGGCTGACGTGGCAGAGCCTTCAAGCGGGTGGACATCCGGGAAGGCGGCGGGCCCAGACCACATCCCGGGGCGCTGTCCTCAGAGCATGCGCAGACAGTTGGCAGGAGTTCCTCGCAAGACATCTTCAACCTGTCCCTGTCCCAGGCTGTTGTCCCGAGGTCTTCAAGATGTCCATCATCGTGCCTGTCCCTAAACACCCCAAGGTAAACCTGCCCGAATGACGGAGACCCGTAAGCCCTTCACCTCGATTGCCAAGTAATGCTTCGAGAGGCTGGTCAAGGACTTCATTTGTTCCATGTTGCCTGCCACGCTGGACCCATGGCAATTTGCTACCGTCAAAAACAGATCCCACCGACGACAGCCATTGCCATGGCACTTCACACTGCCCTCTCTCACCCTGGAGGGGAAGAACTGTTGTGTGAAATGCTGTTTTGTGGACATTTCAGACTCAGCGTTCCCAACCGATAGTTCCTGCCAAGCTCGACACCAAGCTCAGGAGTCTAGGCCTTGCACCCGACCATGTGCAGCTGGATACTGGACTTCCTGTCGGGCCGCCGCAGGTGGTGAGGATGGGCAGCACCACCTCAGAGCCGCTGACCCTCAACACTGGAGCCCCTCAGGGATGCGTGTTGAGCCCTCTCCTCTACTCCCTGTACACCCACGACTGCATGGCTATGCACAGCTCCAACGTCTTCATCAAGTTTGCTGACGACACGACAGTGTTGGGTCTGATCGCCGACGACGACGAGACAGGCCTACAGGGAGGAGGTTGGATCACTGGCCACAGTGGTGGCCAAAGAAAACAACCTCGCCCTAACGTCAAAAAGACCAAGGAGCTGATCGTGGACTACAGGAAGCGGAGAGGAGAGCACGCCCCCATCTCCATCGACGGTGCTGCAGTAGAGAGGGTCAGCAGCTTCAAGTTCCTCGGCGTGCACATCTCCGAGGACCTCACATGGACCAACGACACCACACCACGTGGTGAAAAAGGCCCAACAACGCCTGTATTTCCTTCAGGCGACTGAGAAATTCAACATGTTGCCCTCGCATCCTCAGAACATTCTACTCCTGTACCATCGAGAGTGTTCTCACAGGGATGCATCACCGTCTGGTACGGGAACTGCACCCGCACTGGAGCGTAAAACACTACAGAGGGTGTGCGGACGGCCCAGTACATCCGGTTGGAGTGAGCTTCCCTCCCTCCTGGATATATACACCAGGCGGGTGCGTGGGCCAAGGCCCAACGGATTATGTAAAAGGACCAATAACTCCACCCCAGCCACGACAACTATACCACTTCTACCGTCAGGCAGGCGCGATACCGCCAGTATCCAAAGCCCACGACGAAGGAAGATTCAGAGACACTTTCCACAGTCAGGCCCATCAGGGCTGCGAAACAAGTTCGGCATCAAATGTCTAAATGGCTAGCTTGCTTAAGTGTTGGTGCTAGTGCTGTGCTGGTGCGTTACCTGCAGTGCTGCTTCCTGGTGCTAGTGTTATCTTGCTAGTGCTGGTGTTAGTGCTAGTCCTGGTGCCAACGCTGGTGCTAGTGTTGTGTCGACTGTCTGGGGAAGGTATCCCGTGACATTCTGTGAATGTCCAGCATACAGCATATAACAATGTATATTTTAGTACATCGATTTATATGGTGTATGGATATTTTACTGTAATATTCCATTTCATTTTACATTTCATTACGTATTTTATATAGAATTCTATTTATAGTTTCTATTTTCTATTTTGTTATTTTTACTCTATTTTGTATTCTTTATAATTACTGTCGGCTGTCGGGCGTTTGCACAAAAGTTTTTAACTCACTGTTTATACTCACGTGTAAATTGTGAAGTTACAATAAAAATACTTGAACTTGAACTTTGAAATTATCTAGGTGCTGCTGTGATCGTGACTGGATACCTGGCCACCTCACCTGACGGCTACCAGCTTGCTCTCCAGCCAGCACCCCATCATTATTATTATTTACTATTTTACTATTTGTATTTGCACTTTGTCATTTGCATTTTGTCATGCTTTGTTACCCCTGTTTTTAAATGCCCGTATGACACCCATTGCACTCTGAACCATCCCTGGAAGGAGGGATCCCCCACTCTGAGGTTCCTCCTCGAGATTTCTTCCTTGTTAATTAAGGGAGTCGTTTCTTTATGAATATCAGATCGCTTTCAACTAAAGCGCTCTTGGTCCAGGATCTAATTGTTGAGCATAGGTTAGATTTCCTGGGCCTGTGTGAGACCTGGTTAAAACCAGAAGTTTATCTGCCCCTAAATGAAGCTACTCCACCAAATTATGTGAACTCACAACTATCACGTGAATCTAGGAAAGGTGGTGGAGTGGCGCAGATCTCTAGCTCGAAGCTGGTCCTAAGACCAAAGAGCAGTTACACGTTCTCATCTTTTGAAGTTCTTGCTTTTAGCTCCTCAGCTCGCATTAGGCAGAGAGATCACGGCATTGCAGACTCCTTTTTCTTGGCTGTAGTCTACCGCCCTCCGGGCCCTTATTCAATCTTTGTGGATGAGTTCTCTGAGTTTGTGGCTGATCTTGCAACCTACTCTGACAATGTTCTGCTTATGGGGGATTTCAACATCCATGTGAATAACCCATGTGACTCTCTTGCGAAAGTTTTTCTGTCCATTATAGACACATTTGGATTCACACAGCATGTTCAGCTACCTACCCACACCGGTGGAAACACATTGGACCTTGAAATCAATACCGTTAGCACTAGCCTACCCTAGCTGCCGATGGGTACTAGGTCTGAGGATACTTGTATGTTCCCTGCTAACTGTGCTCCATCTAACCTTCATGTTGTCTCCATTATCTAGGGTGCTGCTGTGATCGTGACTGGATACCTGGCCACCTCACCTGACGGCTACCAGCTTGCTCTCCAGCCAGCACATCATAAATGACAAAGTACAAATAGTAAATGAAATAGTTATAATGTGATGGGGTGCTGGCTGGAGAGCAAGCTGGTAGCCGTCAGGTGAGGTGGCCAGGTATCCAGTCACGATCACAGCAGCACCCTAGATAATGGAGACAACATGAAGGTTAGATGGAGCACAGTAGCAGGGAACATACAAGTATCCTCAGACCTAGTACCCATCGGCAGCTAGGGTAGGCTAGTGCTAACGGTATTGATTTGAAGGTCCAATGTGTTTCCACCGGTGTGGGTAGGTAGCTGAACATGCTGTGTGAATCCAAATGTGTCTATAATGGACAGAAAAGCTTTCGCAAGAGAGTCACATGGGTTATTCACATGGATGTTGAAATCCCCCATAAGCAGAACATTGTCAGAGTAGGTTGCAAGATCAGCCACAAACTCAGAGAACTCATCCACAAAGATTGAATAAGGGCCCGGAGGGCGGTAGACTACAGCCAAGAAAAAGGAGTCTGCAATGCCGTGATCTCTCTGCCTAATGCGAGCTGAGGAGCTAAAAGCAAGAACTTCAAAAGATGAGAACGTGTAACTGCTCTTTGGTCTTAGGACCAGCTTCGAGCTAGAGATCTGCGCCACTCCACCACCTTTCCTAGATTCACGTGATAGTTGTGAGTTCACATAATTTGGTGGAGTAGCTTCATTTAGGGGCAGATACACTTCTGGTTTTAACCAGGTCTCACACAGGCCCAGGAAATCTAACCTATGCTCAACAATTAGATCCTGGACCAAGAGCGCTTTAGTTGAAAGCGATCTGATATTCATAAAGAAACGACTCCCTTAATTAACAAGGAAGAAATCTCGAGGAGGAACCTCAGAGTGGGGGATCCCTCCTTCCAGGGATGGTTCAGAGTGCAATGGGTGTCATACGGGCATTTAAAAACAGGGGTAACAAAGCATGACAAAATGCAAATGACAAAGTGCAAATAACAAAGGACAAATAGTAAATGAAATAGTAATAATAATAATAATAATGTGATGGGGTGCTGGCTGGAGAGCAAGCTGGTAGCCGTCAGGTGAGGTGGCCAGGTATCCAGTCACGATCACAGCAGCACCCTAGATAATTCAAGTTCAAGTTCAAGTATTTTTATTGTAACTTCACAATTTACACGTGAGTATAAACAGTGAGTTAAAAACTTTTTGTGCAAAACGCCCGACAGCCGACAGTAATTATAAAGAATACAAAATACAGTAAACCTACAAAATAGAAAATAGAACTATAAATAGAATTCTATATAAAATACGTAAATGAAATGTAAAATGAAATGGAATATACAGTAAAATATCCATACACATATAAATCGATGTACTAAAATATACATTGTTATATGCTGTATGCTGACATTCACAGAATGTCATGGGATACCTTCCCAGACAGTCGACACAACACTAGCACCAGCAGTTGGCACCAGGACTAGCACTAACACCAGCACCAGCACTAGCAGTAACACTAGCACCAGGACCAGCACTAGCAGTAACACCAGCACAGCACTAGCACCAACACTTAGCACTAGCATTTAGACATTGATGCCGAACTTGTTCAGCAGCCTGATGGCCTGACTGTGGAAGCTGTCTCTGAGTCTGCTCGTGTGGCATTTGATACTGCGGTATCGCCTGCCTGACGGTAGAAGTGTGTACAGTTCGTGGCTGGGGTGGTTATTGTCTTAATAATCCGTTTGGCCTTGGCACGCACCGCCTGGTGTATATATCCAAGGAGGGAGGGAAGCTCACCTCCAAGATGTACTGGGCCGTCCGCACCACCCTCTGTAGTGTTTTACCGCTCCAGTGCGGTTGCAGTTCCCGTACCAGACGGTGATGCATCCTGTGAGAACACTCTCTGATGGTACTGGAGTAGAATGTTCTGAGATGCGGGGCACATGTTGAATTTCCTCAGTCGCCTGAGAAATACAGCGTTGTTGGGCCTTTTTCACCACGTGTGTGGTGTGCGTGGTCCATGTGAGGTCCTCGGAGATGTGCACGCCGAGGAACTTGAAGCTGCTGACCCTCTCTACTGCAGCACCATCGATGGAGATGGGGGCGTGCTCTCCTCTCCGCTTCCTGTAGTCCACGATCAGCTCCTTGGTCTTTTTGACGTTGAGGGCGAGGTTGTTTTCTTGGCACCACTGTGCAAGTGATCCAACCTCCTCCCTGTAGGCTGTCTCGTCGTCGTCGGCGATCAGACCCAACACTGTCGTGTCGTCAGCAAACTTGATGAAGACGTTGGAGCTGTGCATAGCCATGCAGTCGTGGGTGTACAGGGAGTAGAGGAGAGGGCTCAACATGCATCCCTGAGGGGCTCCAGTGTTGAGGGTCAGCGGCTCTGAGGTGGTGCTGCCCATCCTCACCACCTGGCGGCGGCCCGACAGGAAGTCCAGTATCCAGCTGCACATGGTCGGGTGCAGGCCTAGACTCCTGAGCTTGGTGTCGAGCTTGGCAGGAACTATCGTGTTGAACGCTGAGTTGAAGTCCACAAACAGCATTCTCACACAACAGTTCTTCCCCTCCAGGTGAGAGAGGGCAGTGTGAAGTGCCATGGCAATGGCGTCGTCGGTGGATCTGTTTTGACGATAAGCAAATTGCCATGGGTCCAGCGTGGCAGGCAACATGGAACAAATGAAGTCCTTGACCAGCCTCTCGAAGCATTTACTGGCAATCGAGGTGAGGGCTACGGGTCTCCAGTCATTCGGGCAGGTTTACCTTGGGTTGTTTAGGGACAGGCACGATGTATGGACATCTTGAAGACCTCGGGAACAACAGCCTGGGACAGGGACAGGTTGAAGATGTCTGCGAAGACTCCTGCCAGCTGGTCTGCGCATGCTCTGAGGACGCGCCCCGGGATGTGGTCTGGGCCCGCCGCCTTCCGGATTGTCCACCCGCTTGAAGGCTCTGCGCACGTCAGCCTCTGAGATGTTCAGCAGGCTGGCCTCCTCAGGCAGCGCTGACTTCGGCGGGCTGCCGTTCACGTCGAACCGGGCGAAGAAGGTGTTTAGCTCGCCAGGGAGGGAGGTAGAGGAGTTCTCTACACCGCTGGTTCTCCCTCTGAAGTCCGTGATTGTCTGTAGCCCCTTCCACACACCCCTCACGTCGTGGCTCTTGAATTTGTCCTCCACCCTGTTCTTATACTCCCGCTGCAGAGCCGATGGTCTTGCGGAGGTCGTAGCGGGCTCTCGTATATTCCACCATATTCCCGGAGTCAAAGGCGGCGTTACGCGTGCGGAGTGCGGCGCGAACATCGCCATTAATCCACGGTTTCAATGGAGACAACATGAGGGTTAGATGGAGCACAGTAAGCAGGAAACATACAAGTATCCTCAGACCTAGTACCCATCGGCAGCTAGGTAGGCTAGTGCTAACGGTATTGATTTAGCTGTAAATTAGAGCTGAGGGGCCACTCCTAGCAGCCAAAGGCGAGGGTAAATAGGTGGGTTTTTAGTCTCGCCTTAAATATATCAGCAGAGTCAGCCTCCCTGATTACAGGTGGCAGACTGTTCCACAGATAGGGTGCTCGATAAGAGAACGCCCTGTTTCCTGCAGATTTTTTATTTACTTTTGGAATTGATAAAAGGCCAGCTCCTGAGGACCGGAGCGGCCGAGAAGGACAATAGGGAACAATAAGGTCCTTCAGGTACGATGGTGCGGACCCATGCAGGGTCTTGTAGGTAAGAAGTAGCACCTTAAAATCTGAATCTGGCATTTATTGGAGCCAGTGGAGGGAAGTGAGAATAGGAGTAATGTGGTCAAACTTCCTAGTTCTCGTTAAAAGTCTAGCAGCAGCGTTCTGTACGAGCTGGAGGCTTTTTGTAGTAGAGCTCGGTAGGCCAGAGAACAGTGCATTACAGTAATCCAGTCTGGATAAATGCATGGATGAGTGTCTCTGCGTCCGCAGCGGATAGCATTGGTCTGATCTTGGCAATTGTTTCTAAGATGAAAAGAAAGCAGTTCTGGTGATACTTTTGACATGCTGATCCAAAGAAAGCGTAGGATCAAGCAGAACACCAAGATTCTTGACGCAGGAGCTTTGGGCAATAGTGAATCCCTCAGGCAGAGTGTGACGTCATCAAGTTGTGATTGTTTATGCTTCGGGCCGAAGATAATCATCTCAGTTTTCCCCGTGTTAAGCTGCAAGTCATTTTGGGACATCTATCTTTTGATTGTAGCGAGGCAGGATTCAACCTTTTGGATCTGTTGGAGCCGGGGGGAGTCTTTTGATCCAATGGGAATGTAGATTTGGGTGTCGTCCGCATAGCAGTGAAAGCTAATGCCAAAAGCTGCGAATAATATCGCCCAAGAGGGAGCATGTAGATGCAAAGAGCAGTGGACCAAGGACCGACCCCTGGGGAACACCAAAGCTTAAGTTGCAATGCTTCGATTTTGATCCTTTGCAGACAACAAATTGTGTTCTGTCTGAAAGGTAGGATCTAAACCAGTGAAGAGCAGTGCCTTTAATGCCGACGTAGTGTTCGAGACGCTCAAGGAGGATGCGATGGTCAATTGTGTCAAAAAGCGGCGGCTGAGGTCAAGCAACACCAATCAGGGAGCTTGCATTGCTGTCCATGCTAAGGAGGAGATCGTTTACCACTCTGGTCACAGCGGTTTCAGTAGAGTATAGGCCTCCTGAAACCAGACTGAAATGGTTCAAATAAGTTGTTTGCCGTCAGGTGATTGATGATTTGGCTAGCTACAATTTTTCCAATACTTTAGAGAGGAAAGGAAGGTTAGAGATGGGCCCGATAGCTGCTGAGAGCTTCGGGGTCGAGGCCAGGCTTCTTGAGTAGAGGTTTTACCACAGCACACTTAAAGCTAGAGGGAACTGAGCCTGTCGACAATGATAGGTTCATGATGTTGAGCATAGCCGTTCCAACCGTTGGGAAAAGTTATTTTAGAACCTTGGTAGGGACAGGGTCGAGCAAAACAGGTAGTCTGTTTAGATGCCTGTATTAGCTTGTCAAGCTCATCCAACGAGATTGTGCTAAACTGCTGGAAAGTAGCTTCAGGGAGAATGCGTGGCACCGCACCTGACGAATGTTCAGGATGAGTGGCGAGAGACGCATCAATGTCTTTCCTAATTGATTCGATCTTGTGATCAAAGAACTCCAGGAAGTTGCTCGCTGAGAGGGAGGAGTCCAAGTTGTGAGGTTGTTTTTGCGTCAGCTCTTTTACAGTGTCAAAGAGGAACTTCGGGTTGTTCTTGTTTAAGTTGATGACACTGGAGAAGTAGGCATTTCTGGAGTTGGTTAGCGCAGTTTTGTAGCTAAGCAGGCTGTCGTGCCATGCAAGGTAGAAGACTTCAAGTTTAGTCGAGCGCCACTTGCATTCAAGTTTTCTGCAGTCGCGTTTGAGGGTACGTGTGTCTTCGTTGAACCATGGTGCTGGTCTTTTTGCTTTCCGCTTTTTAACTACAAGAGGAGCAACAGAGTCGATGGCTGCAGATAAAGCGGTGTTAAACTCATTGGTGAGACAATCCAACATGTCAATCCGTGTCAACATGGACACACCAGCCAGATAATAGGAGGATAATCGAGACATATAGACTAAATGAATAAATTAATAACCATGGGCAACCACTAATTAGAGGACCATTAAACCGGATTATTGTGAACAACAAATCTCCAGCCTTGATTAGAATCTCTGAATTTAGTCACTCGGTGTTGGAGCAGTGTGGCTGTTTATAGTCGGCTCGAGACTTTGTGAGAGAAGAAAAGACTTCAAGGGGCTTCCTGGAACCGGACCTTGAATATACTCAGGACTTCTCAATAGTTTCTTTTGTGGTGTCAATGTTTATAGACGACGTGCAACCATAGACTGTAAATCCATTGGTTTACACACAGTGACGTTGGAAGTAGGGGTGCTGGGGGCCCTACCGACAAAGTGAGAGAGCCTAATTCATTTTTACTTTTAGCCTACTTCAATAAGTCGTTTGTTTGTAAATTTGTAATTGTAGGCGACTGTTCATGATAGCCTAATTCTCTGTACTTTAAATTTGTTAAATGGTAATTCTGACTTTTACTTGAATAATTATGAGAGAAGGCAAATTGTAGTCTACGTACTTTTACGATAGCCTAATCCTTTTACATGAGTTTGTTAAATGGTAATTTTGACTTTTATGTATAGCCTACATTAATAATTTGTGACAAGAGTAGGCAGAATTGTCTGCTTCTACTTGAATAAACATTTTCAGTGTACACATATTTGTACCTTCAATGGATTTGTGTGATGACATTTGATTTTTTAAATGATTTATCAAAGATTCTTAATGAGAGGTTGAAAACCGTCTCTGGATAAACTAAGGTTACGTGATTGATGACCAGACGTGAGCCACGTGACAGGCTATTCGTCTGCTTACAATTGTCATAATAGGCTCCTAAAGACGCTCTCTAAATCTAAATATTACTTTCTAGTTTTCTTTATAGCTGCATACTTCTCACAATTATTTGATATTTGAATTTAAATCCTTGAGCACTGCTGTGTTGGACAGCGCAAGAACGTGATAACAGTGCAGGGGATAAAGTATATACAATTCCACCATCCCTGTACACACAGCCGAGAAAAGATTTATTTGCATCTGTGGGCACTCCAGCCAGCCACCAGTGATTCAAGCAGCGCTGCAGACACCAGGTCGGTTGTGCCTAAGATCAAGTCTCATAAACGAATCAGAACCATATCGTTGGTCACAATTGGACCTGGTTCTTCGCTAAAAAAACAGAAGAAGCTCACGTTTGTGTGTCCCTGTAGACAAACAGACTTCTTCTAGCTGTGGGAATCCAGGGTCGTGAACCGATAGTTTCTCCTCACTAGAAACCAGCGCTGGAGAAAATACAATGCAGTTCTACTATTGGTTGCTTCTTCAGCGCTCTCTATCGTCTCCCTTGGAAGACAGTGGTGACATCGGCTAAGCCAATCAGAGGCAGAGTAGGGCGGGTCATGCCTTCGCCATACCGAAACGTACCTACGGATTACTGAAGTGTACCTCCGGATTATTAAAGGGTACAGGGCCGCCGACCGGGGGTTGGAACTGGGTCAGTTATCCCCGGGCCCTGGGTCAAACCTTTCCATTATTTAAATGGTTTGTATTTATATCTCGCTTTTATCCAAAGCGCTTTACAGTTGCCACACATTCACCCATTCATACACCAACGGCGGTGTCAACCATGCAAGGTAACAACCAACACGTCAGGAGCAGTTAGGTTAGAGGTTAGGCGTCTTGCTTAGGGACACCTTGACACTTTGAAGCAATACCAAAACATGCTCATATAATACACATTCCAATCTCAACAAGTACTTGTGTACCTTTGCAAAAATACCGTCTCCTGGGCAGGAGTACACTGCGAGACACTTGGGACTCATACCGCCTCCTGGGCACGTATACACCGCTAGATATACTCAGGACTCATACCGGGGGGGGGGAACTTTCCAGCGAATATCAAATAGTATTTTTGCTTTTCTTATTTTTTTTATGGTTCCTGTCCCCAAGAAAAGACACGCAAGCAGCCACAGTGACTACAGACCTGTGGCCTTGACCTCACATGTGATGAAGTCGCTGGAGAGGCTAGCCCTGAAGCACATCTGTGCACTAGTCGAACCATCACTGGACCCTCTGCAGTTCGCCAACAACCCCCATATTGGAGTGGAAGACGCCATCATCTACCTGCTGCACAGGGCTTATTCACACCTGGAGGAGGCAGGCAGTGTTAGTCACATTCTTTGACTTCTCTAGCACTTTTAACACCATAAAGCCTGCCCTGCTTGGGACTAAGCTACTGGACATGCAGGTGGACGCTCCACTCGTGGCCTGGATTACTAACTACCTGATAGGTCGGCCACAGTATGTGAGGCTGCAGAGCAACATGTCGGACACCATAGTGAGCAACACGGGAGCACCTCAGGGCACAGTCCTGTCTCCCTTCCTGTTCACACTCTACACCTCAGACTGCAGATACAGCTCACAGTCCTGCCACCTGCAGAAGTTTTCGGATGACTCTGCCATTGTGGGCTGTATCAGGAAGGGGCAGGAGTCCGAGTACAGGAGTGTGGTGGACAGCTTTGTGCAGTGGTGTGGACTTGGTGGTGGATTTCAGGAAGCAACCGACTCACCCGAAACCGGTCAGCATCAGGGGGACCGAGGTGGACATTGTCGAGGAATATAAGTACCTGGATGTTCACATAGACAATAAATTGGACTGGTCTAAAAACACAGAGGCCCTGTATAAGAAAGGTCAGAGTCGCCTGTATTTCCTACGGAGACTCAGATCTTTCAACGTCTGCAAAACCATGCTGCAGATGTTCTATCACTCTGTGGTGGCCAGCGTCATCTTCTACGCTGTTGTGTGCTGGGGCAGCAAGGTGAAGGCAGCTGACGCCAACAGACTCAATAAGCTCATCAGGAAAGCGGGTTCTGTCCTGGGAGTGGAATTGGAGTCTTTGGTGGAGGTCTCTGTTGGGAGTTGTGGATGTATTAATATTGTGGGCCAGTAACTTTCCACTCTGTCGTGTGGCCTACGTGATTAGTTAGCTTCACTCTTATCTGTTAGCCCTGGGAGGTCTCTGAGATGCACTCGCTGGTGTTGTAGTCGAGTGTCGTTGTCGTCGAAGGTGGGAATGGGAGGTCAACGTGAGACCTTGCTGTCCTTGGTAGGAATGGGAGGTCAACGTCTCCCTATCTGCTTTGCATGCTTTACATGTACATGCTCCTGTTTTTTCTATCCGAGAAGGTATATATGCTCTATGTATCTTAATAAACTTGGAATCATTCCGTGTGATGCTGCCTTGTCACATTGATTCCCGAGCTCGCTGCTTTGATACAGACAATCCAGAACCTGAACCTGAACCAGAACTCCAGCCACAGTAGATGACCACTCGAAACTGCGCATAACAGTCTCGGAGAGGAGGATGCTGAGTAAACTACTCCGTATTATGGACAACCCCTCCCATCCCCATGCCACACTGGTGTCATACCAGAGCACCTTCAGCCGTAGACTGAGATTACCAAGGTGCACCACAGAACGCCACAGGAGGTCCTTTCTGCCTGTGGCCATCAAACTCTATAACTCCTCCCTATAACTCCCCCCTACAAGACAATGAGCACAGCAATATAATGTGCAATATTACCTCACTTTCCTCAGTATTACGTGCAATATTAACATTACTGTCCAACATCACGTGCAGTCCTTTATCATATTATTATCATCATCATGTCTATAAATATTATCTATAACACTACCGCTCATCTCCTCTCTTCATCATGTGCAATATTCTTAATGTCACGTCCAATAATATTTCATCTTATTTATGCCAAATTGTTTTCGCCGTCGGAATATCTTATCTTGCCCACATATTTGTATATTTAACTGTAAATTTGCATATCCGTGTACTGTATCGCTATGCAACCTGGCACAAGAATTAGCTTCGGGATAAATAAAGTTCTATTCTATTCTATTCTTGAAGTACCCATCCCTAGCCACTATAGCACCTGTTTTACAACTGTGGTGAGAAAAATAATCAGAACTCAAGTATAATGTGGGGAGGGTGGGGGGGCTTAGAGGCCATCTTGTCCCTGGGCACAAGCAAGGCACACGATGGGCCTGAACTGTAGCTACGGATTACCTGCAAAGTACCAAACCTCACCAAAGGAATAAATGTAAATGTTATGCATTTGTTGCGCTTTTGTCCAAAGCTCTTTACAATATTGCCTCACATTCACACATTCATACACCGTCAAGAACTATCCCTAAACGAAACCAGAGAAATAGCCCAAGTGTTCACTGGCAGCAAAACGACTAAGCTCTATCTTGCCGAGTTCCAAAAAATAACAGGACAATTGTCCGGAGATTGCTTGGGTTTCTCTCTTCCCTCTATGGGTGTCTTCCTCTCGGTCCAAGGAAAATGCATCAATATTTACCTTTATGGACCCTTTTTATATCTTCAGATGGCCCTGGGGTCAACCGCACCTGCACCACTCACCTGTCCGGCCCCGCATCACGGGCACGAGCTGGGCATTCTCCGCCTGCGATAAGCCGCAGCTGCCACCCCCTCAACCCCTCTTCACTCCAACCACCCTAATAGTTGGAGACTCCATTGTCAGAAACATACGCTTTTTTAACGCTGCCACACACTGTTTCCCAGGAGTTTCGGTCCAAGTAATCCTGAGTAAGCTCCCGGGGCTGCTGAGCTCACTCCCATCCTCAGTCATGCGAGTAATTGTAAATGTGGGGACGTGCGATACAGCTCGCCAGCAGTCCGAGCTTACCAAAAAAGATTTTAACGATCTTTTTAGTTTTTTAAGTTCTTGTGGCAAATCCGTTTTTATCTCTGGTCCCATTCCCTCGTTGGGTCGTGGGGTAGGACGTTTTAGCAGACTCCTCAGCCTCCACACTTGGCTCCAGCCTGCCTGCAGAGCTCTAAACCTTTGTTTTATTGACAATTTTAATCTGTTCTGGGACCGTTCTTCCCTCTTCAAGCCTGATGGAATCCACCCAAACCGCCTGGGTAGTCACTTTTTAGCAGCTAACATGCAGCACGCCGTACATTCATCTCCATGTGCATGACTATTTACACCACACGCCCCCATCATCCATTGACACTGGTGTCCCCTTCCGGGGTGAACTCACCCTGCTGGCCAAAGCCGGCAACACCTTTCTCCGCCGTCTTCACTATCCCATCCATTGTGACATACCGACTCTTCCCACCATATGGCAAACCCAAAGCTGCCAACAAAAATAATCTACTCCACATTACACAAAGTGTCCATATTTCCCCAACCCCGCCCACCCTGCACAAGCTGGTATTTCTGAATGTGAGGTCTCTGTCGAACAAGACATTCATTCTAAATGACTTTATTTTATCCACAAACTTGGATCTCCTGTTTCTGTCAGAAACTTGGGTGAAACCTGATGAACACAGCCAGCTTCTAGAACTATGTCCCCCTGGCTACGACTATTACAGCTCCCCTCGGCCTATTGGCCATGGAGGTGGCTTAGCTGCCATCTACAGAAATTGCCACAAGTGTACTCGTATTAGAAGCACTGTTTACTCTACCTTTGAAGTCCTGATTTTTAAATCCAATGCTGTTAGTCCTGTCGTTTTTATAATTGTATATCGTCCCCCTAGGCTGGATGCCACCTTTCTCTCAGAGTTCTCTGTGTTTTTGTCCTCTGTTGTTGTGGATCATGACAAAATCTTAATCTCTGGTGATTTTAACTTTCATGTTGACCTCACTTCAGATGTCAAAGCCAACGAATTTCTTAATATCATGGACTCCTTCAACTTTTTGTAGCATGTTTCTGGCCCAACGCACAACCGTGGTCGCACACTAGACCTAATATTCACAATTGGCCTGACCATTCCCTCCCTAACTGTGGAAGAATTGGGTATCTCAGACCACATGTGCATCAGGTTTTCTACCATCATTCACACTGCCCATAAAACTAAACTGCCTGCCTCGTATTCTCACACAATGAACTCCTCCACAGCCAGCAGGTTCTCTGACGCTTACATAGCTACCTCCTTACCGGATACACTTGAGGCCCAGCTACCCTGTTTGAGTGCAGAAGAGTTGATCACTCAGTTTAACTCAACTTGTGCAGATATCCTGAAAGATGTAGCCCCACTCAAACTGAGGCAACCAAAAAACGAAAACCCAGCCCTGGCTGAATGAAAACACCCGTGCCGCCAGGGTATTATGTAGGAGAGCAGAGAGAAGGTGGAAAAAAGACAAGCTTCAAATCTCATATGACATGTTGAGGAGTTCCCTTGTCAATTATCAAAAAATTATCAAAGCAGCCAGAGCAAATTACTTTGCTGATATTATTTCAAAAAACTCTCATTCACCCAAAGCAATATTTGACACTATCAACACTGTCCTAAACCCTGCTGTTACTGCCCCCTCTGTGCCCTCCACAATCACTTGTGATGAATTCCTCAATTTCTTTACGAGGAAAATTGAGAATATCAGATCGGGTATCTCACCGCCTGTCTATGACCCCCCCACTCCTCCTCCCTGCTCTGCTGTCCTAACTAGGTTGGAGCCGGTGTCTCTGGCCTATATCAGCGACGTGGTCAGACACACTAAGCCGACTACCTGTCCCATGGACATCGTCCCTACACGCCTATTGAAGGATGTCTTTGACACCGTAGGTCCCACTGTCTCCCTCATTTTGAACAGTAGTCTAGTGAACGGCTCTGTCCCTTCCTGCTTTAAACATGCAGTAGTGCAACCCACTATCAAAAAACCCAACCTCGACACCACTGTTTTAAATAACTTCCGGCCTATCTCAAAGCTCCCATTTCTGTCAAAGGTCCTAGAAAAGATTGTATACTCTCAGCTCCTGTCTTTTATAGAGAATAACAATATCATGGACACATTTCAGTCAGGCTTCAGAGCACACCACAGCACTGAGTCTGCTCTGCTTAGAGTCTCAAATGACCTTCTGCTCTCCCGTGATTCTGGTAAATGTGCCATTTTAGTTCTCCTGGATCTTAGCTGCGCCTTTGACACTGTGGACCACAATATCTTGTTAAGCCATCTTGAGCACCAGGTCGGTATACAGGGCAGCGCCCTCCAGTGGCTTACATCCTACTTATCTGACAGATCGTTCTCTGTAGAGGCTGGAAACCTTCTATCCACGTCAGCTCCCATCACCTGCGGAGTGCCTCAAGGCTCAATCCTGGGGCCAATTCTGTTTTCCTTATACATGCTCCCACTAGGTTCCATATTTCAAAAACACAATGGGTCTTATCATTGCTACGCTGACGACACCCAGGTGTACCTCCCCAGTGAAACAAGTAATAAGAACAACAGCTCAGTTAGTATCCTCCTTAAGTGCCTAGACGAGGTCAAAGCGTGGATGGCTAGAAACTTCCTCCAACTAAATGACGCCAAAACCGAAGTGGTACTATTCGGCCCCTCCAACATCACACGCGCACACACGCAGTAGGCGACATTTCTTGGTGTGTGTGTGTGTGTGTAGGAAGTCGCACAACAACTGCAGCTTAGAAACGCAATGGGCTCAAGATGTGAAAGGGTGGCAGATAGTGGAGATGTATCGGTGAAGTTCGGAACATGAAAAAGAGCATTGAAAAATAAAATGTTTGAATGCGACCGCTGAGAGAAAGTCTCACAATCTCGGTACACTGTCAGGGAGTGTCAGCCGAGATCAATCGGCTGTTTGAAAAAGGCCACATCACAGATTTGTTTATCAGCCGCTTAAAAGCAGCTCTCCATGGTTATACAAATAAATGAGATGGGAAATCTGGGCCAGTTATGAGGATCAGAAGGGCAGAGAATCAACTTATCTTAAAGGTACTAAGTAAGAATCAGTGCACTCTGAGCTCCGTGGCTTGAGACAATAACAATCAGACAACTAATGTTAGTTCTAATCATAATTAAACCTTGTACACATTTCAAAAAGCTATGAAATATATATTTTTTAATTATCCACGTTTACATGTCACTTCGTTCCTTTTTCCCACGAAATCCGACCGACTCAAATATAAGAGAAATCAGCCCAAAAGCTGTTCTACGCAACAGAGAGAGTTGGGGAAGCTCATGTTTTAACTTCAACCACAACCTGCTCATAAACAGGCAATTTAAAGCGATTTGTGCATGTCATGTAGTCCCTGAATGGATTCATTATTCTTACATACAGGACCTGTAAGATCTCTAATGAAATAATTCATTTGTCAAAGAGAAAGTTATGACTTAGTACAAAAATAAGTAACCCAAGAGTTAGCATACTCATCTCAAAGCTCTGACTTTTTAGTACCTTCTATAGTTCCCTTAATATTCAGAAAATTATATAATTATACTTATTAAATTCCCCTGATATTCAGAAATGTAAGATATGAGAGAAGCCATAGCTAGATATCCAAAAAGTATTATTTTTAATACTGCCATTTAAGTATGAAAACAGCTTGCTTTGAAAATAAAGGTCGGTAAGGGAGCATTTCATAACCATCATTCCCGTCTCAACCCAAGTTATCCTGGAAATGGTTACATCCATAATGACAAGGACATAAAGATGTACTAATAACATCCACCACAAGGAAATAAAGATGTACGAATAACATCCACCAAACAGTACCAAGTAAAAGTCATTTTCAAATCATACATCTAAATCAGTATAAAAATAAAAAAAGCTTTTGATTTTCAGGTTACAGAAGTTTTCAGAAGTCAATTACCAGCAATTTGTCATTGTCGTTTCCTCGTATTCTGAAACACAGACGTCGCCTTTGATTGAGTCAAAAAAAATTACATAAAAAACTATGAAAGGCAGTTGGATAACTGAGTTGGCTATAGGGTTTTAAGTGGTCACTTTCAGACGCTCTTACTTTGAATTCCCACTGGCGGTACAGAGCACTCTTACTTCGACTTTACACTGGCGGCATCACTTCCTCCTGCCTGACACCAGTCATAAAATGTTCCCCAGCCGGCACAAGTGCTATGAAAACAATCCATAAAAGTGTGAGCACAGCTTTAACAGCAATCGTGGCATAACAATGATAACTTGTTTCCTGAGGTTACTTGATAAGACATTTAGGCTAATCAAAGAAATTAGTAATAAATGATTTTATGAAAGTGAAAAAAAGATATATAATGAATAATATATATTTAAAACAACAACCATCATAATTTCTTTCAACAATCTCAGATGCAACCTAGGAAATATGGAAATCATAGTAATCAATTATTTCTTCTCTGATCATGAAATGCTAAGTGCCAAATGTTTGCACTAAATACATAATTGGAACAGCCCACATTTCATTACTGGTCATCAGACATCCAAACAAGACATACAGTATACTTCATATGTATTTGTGACAACCAGAAAGAGCTGGCGCTCATGTTAAGCCGTATATTAAAAAAAAATAAATAAAAAAAAAATTTAAATAAAAAAAAACATTCTCAGACTGTCGTGGAGAATAGCACAGAGGAGGGCATTTAAAAATATGATCCATTACAGATCGAGTTTCTTTCACCATACAAAGGCATGTATTGTGTATTACATGTAGTGTGTTTTACCTGGCCATAGAACCCAAGTCAGAACAAAGTATTTTCTCTAACAAATCAAGCATTACCCCAGATGTAAAAAAAACCAAAACAAAAACAACAAGACATATTTGACAGTTTCCTTCTGACAGATCATATCTAGAGCTTCGCCCAGTGTCAGACTGAGCCAGTAAACCCCTTCCCCTCCATCAGTGTCCATACGCCCGGCCCACTCACAAGCACTTTTTGACCTGATCGACTGGGGACCGAATCACATGAAACTCCTTCAACATAAACGAACAGTGAACACCAGAGGAGACAGCAAGACATCAGCGTAGAAAAGCTACAGGTTAAAAACTCTGGCTTACTTCACAGGCAGACGATCTAAATCCTGCTCAAATCACGCACACCGTCTAAAATATTACAATCAAAATACCAGAATTATTAAATTTGGCTTTTTCATCTGCATCTACCTTAGCAATAAAAATGTTGGGGGGGGGAGAATAAAAATATCACTCTTATTAAATTTTCTTCAAGTTTCTAAGTTTGCTTCAAACTGACATGGATATAAAAAAGAACCAGACAGGGCCCATGAGCAACTGAAAACAGCCAGCCTTCATCACCAATCGGAGCCCTTCTGAACCTTCAACCGCACGGACATATAGCATCACATTGGCTCGGGTCCCAGGAGAAAAGCAGAAGCTCCGCCCACTCTTCAGTGATACTGTCGGCAGACATGTGGTCACATGACTAGTAACGGAAATCCAGTACCGGGGAGTTGTCGGAAGTTGTTCAAAACCCACAAGCATGAAAAACAACAGCCAAGAGTCCATCATGTAAAAATAAAAGAGTCTGTAAAGACATATCGAGGCGTCTGAACAGTAGTGAATAAATAAAGGCACTATGGTTCTTCTTCAATGTCTCTGTGGTTCATAACTCCAAGATTGTCCTCTCGCCGAGCTCACCAACCTGATGAGACAGACAGACAGACACACAATAAGGAAAACAAAAAGTTTAAATAGGGTTAAAACTTGGTCAGAAGACAAATGGACCAACATAAACACATGCGCAAAAGGATTTCCCCGCAATCATTACAAACTCCATTTGGAGCAGATAAATACTCACTCCCCAAACCCATCGCCATAATGAAACTTTCACCCCCATTCATTTCAATGGGGAAAAATTGCTGAAAAACGTTGAATATTTCAGAAAGTATGAAGGGTATGAATAAGAAAAGACATAGCACCTATGTCGTAATTAAGCTGAATCTTTGAAACTTTGAACGGAGTTTCTACGTTGAAAACTGTGGGAGAAGATACACGGCAAAAAACAGGGTGGAATAATAAAAATAAAGAAAGTAGAGTAACATATGTTGTGAATGCTTCTCAGCATTCACACCAATAAATGAATAAATATTGACGATATCGTCAATAGGAAAACCTATGAAAAAGTATGCTCATCTGATGAAGTTGACCATTCCTGTTCATAAAAGACATGTATCTTCATCTTATAAAGTATGTATTTTTATACTTACCAGCTACCAAATGTGACGTGACCCTAACATGAACTCAAGACCCACCAGAAATGCGGCGGTAAAGTTTTCGCCAACCCACGCTCACATCCCGCCGTGCTGAGGTTCACACCAAAACAAAATGGGGACTCCTGCCTCATCTGCTTGTAGCCTCTGACTTAAATGCTCTTCACACGTGTGTGTGCAGCATGGGGCGGCTGAGCTGGAGACACCGGACAGGGCTACATAAACATTCGACAAGGCGTATGATGTCCAGTGACTAGCTCGGTTTCCGATGAGGTCACCTCGACGTGACGCTCGGCTGTTCCAAGTGTTTATCTGATTTTGTGTGTGTGTGTGTGTGTGTGTGTTGTGTGTGTGTGTGTGTGTGTGTGTGTGTGTGTGTGGTGTGTGTGTGTGTGTGGTGTGTGTGTGTGTGTGTGTGTGTGTGTGTGTGTGTGTGTGTGTGTGTGTGTGTATAGTGTGTGTGTGTGTGTGTGTGTGGTCCACCATGCTGACTGGTGGTGTTAGTGTTAATAGATCATGTTCATATTTGTTCTGATGTTAGCGTCCTGATATCACATGTCTTCTGCTCACAGCCCAAACCCAGAGCTGTCCTGACAGGTTGGTAGACATTAGAATCTTGTCACATGATTTGATTTCCTGGTCCAAATTCCTCTTGTTATCGCTTGCTGTTCTATAAACGTGTGTGTGTGTGTGTGTGTGTGTGTGTGTGTGTGTGTGTATAGTGTGTGTGTGTGTGTGTGTGGGTGTGTGAGTGTGTGTGTGTGTGTATAGTGTGTGTGTGTGTGTGTTTGGTGTGCTATAGTGTGTGGTG
>PIJE02003202.1:0-45161 GCA_002895965.2 Coryphaenoides rupestris | reverse complement strand
TGTGTGGTGTGTGTGTGTGTGTGTGTGTGTGTGTGTGTGTGTGTGGGTGTGTGTGTGTGTGTGAGTGTGAGTGTCTGTGTGTGTGTGTGTGTGTGTGTGTGTGGGGGGGGGGAGAGGGGGAGATTCCGTTTCTGTTCCAACACCTCTCAGGGCTGTTTGTTTACATCGGCGTGACTCAAATTGATTTTCACCTTGTCCTAACAAGGCTGAGACTTTGACTGGCGAGCGAGAGACAACCGGTGCTTGTCGTTGTCACAGATGAATGACCCGTGCTCTAATTCCCCCCCCCCCAAGGCTGTAGTCTGTAGCGGCTGCCTCTGAGACTACCTCTGAGACCACGCATCTCTGCACCGTTTCACTTGGGTGCACATTAGCATCACACGTCCTCAGTTCACTGAGACAACAGGTTCAAAGTTTACCCAGGAAGGGAAAAACACATTTTTATGGAATGCCCTGTGTGTCGGCCCAAGCTGTTTTTAGCACTCCGAGGTTCCGGCACGCACACATTCACACACACTCTCTCACACACACACACACACACACACACACACACAGACACACACACACACACACGCACACCGATGATTATTTTCCCACTAAACCATCGAAAAAAAACATCTTGCACCCGACGACGAGTGCTCTCCCACTTCTGCCTGGCTGGCAGACGGCGGCCTGCGATTGGTTAGCGTGAGCGGCAGGAGGCGCTGGGGGTGCTAACAGGCCACCGATGAGGCGCTGATGGATCCGGGTCACGTCACGCTAGCTCGCGCAGATGTTCGCTAGACGCGTCCTCGTGGACAACTACACGTTTCCACATCAGTCAGTCATCATCGCCACATGGCTTTCCTGTTTATCCTTGGCCCGTCTGTCTGACTGACTGTCTGTCTGTCTGTCCGTCCTCCAGCGGTGTGTAGCTACGGTGTGTGCTTCAACGGAGGCCAGTGTCGAGACGGCTCCACCCAGCTGTGCGACTGTCCGGCCGGTTTCAACGGACCCAGCTGCCAATACGGTGAGTGGCCCAAGCAGCCCCTCATACACTCCTGTCCTCCTCCTCCTCTACCCTTTCTCTTCCTTTTACTGTCAACTCTCTTTGGTCCTCCTTGATTTGCTCCTTTATTGCATTGGGATCCATGTTTGTTTGTTTATGTGCTTGTTCATTCCCAAACACATTGTGTTGGGGTCGATGCGGTGCAAAGTTACAACCGCATCAACATGTGGACGGATCCGTCTTCTCCTCCACCTCCATCCTCCTCCACCTCCTCCACCACCCTCCACCACCTCCACCCACTCCACCACCCTCCAACACCTCCACCACCCTCCACCACCTCCACTTCCTCCATCCTTATCCACCTCCTCCACCACCCTCCACCACCTCCACCCACTCCACCACCCTCCACCACCTCCACTTCCTCCATCCTTATCCACCTCCTCCACCACACTCTACCCCCTCCACCACCCTCCACCACCCTCCACCCCCTCCACCCCTTCCATCACATCCACCACCTCCACTTCCTCCACCTTGTCCACGTCCTCCACCTTCTCCACCCCCTCCACCACACCTCCACCTCCTCTACTCCCTCCACTTCCTCCACCACCTCCACCTCCTCCACCTACTCCACCTCCTCCACCTACTCCACCCCCTCCACCACACCTCCACCACCCTCCACCACCCTCCACCACCCTCCACCACCCGCCACCTCCTCCATCACCCATCCCGTCGCACTCCCGTGGCGAGTTTATCCGCAGCGAATGTGAACAGAGTTAAAGGTGCTTCGCCTCAACGCTCTGCTGAAAACGAGATACCTGCACAAAAACAGTCTTGTGTGTCTGATGATGAGTTTATTTGGATGTGGCCCTGAGTGGGGATTGGCACGTGGCCCTGGCGATCGCAATCTCTTCATCATCGGTTTCCACCGGCGGCGATTCCAATCAAATCTGACCCCCTCAAATGGGAGCGATTAGGTTTCCCCCGGGGAGCGTCGGTTGCATGGAAAGCCGCTTCACATCAGCGCTTGGCCTCACCGCGCGCTCAGTGGCCAGTCAGTCAGCCAGCCAGCCAGCCAGCCACCCAGCCGGTCGGTCGGTCGGAGAGTCTTTATCGGGCATTCCACGGTGAAAACAGAACCCGCTGAGGTAAAACAGCGGAGGATGTTGTTGCTCCTCTGATAGCGCCACACGACAGGAAATTCCTCTTACTGCTCACTTTTCACCGGATCCCCCCCCCCCCCCTCCCCCATCCATCCTCTCCCCCCTCCCCCCTCCCCTGACCCACTCTCCCGCCCCCTTCCCCCGACTCTTCCTCAGTTTAGGCTCTCCCAGACAACTTAATCCCATTGGAAACCTGTCACCCCCAAACCGAAGTTAGATCGCTGGAACGGCCCAAACAATAGCACCCCCCCCCCCCCCCCCCCTTCCCCTCCACCCCCCCTCCTTCCAAGGTTTTATCAGCCTCAGCTGGCTCTGCTGCTCCCTGGACCAACATCCCAAACGGTTATTTTTGTACTTTTTTTGAACCCTTTACACTTGACACTTTTTTTGGTCACGTCAACTCCAACTCAACCAACTGCATATAAACCTGAGTAGACGCTGACACGGAGGTTTTTGCCTGCACTGGGGGTCACGTGACGAAGGAAGGGCCTGTCTGCTTGCTGGCTGTTTAGCTGCAGCAGCTGCAGCAGCCTGTCTTCACCTGGTTCCTGCACCGTCTCACCATGTGACTCACGGCAGGACCAGTACAGACAGATCCCAGTCCCCCCACCCCCACCCCCACCCTCGTCTGGCTGATTGCCGGTGGTTGTTAGCAGACAGCCTTTAGCCAGCCAGCCAGCCAGCCAGCCAGCCAGCCAACACTGGCTCACCGCTGGCTGGATGAAAGACTTAATGTTTAAGACGAGGAGGCTCCTCTCCACCACCGGCTCCGAGAGGCTCTGCCCAGGGGGGTTGGGGGGGGGAGGGCGGGGGGCCCATCGGGTGTCTTATCCCAGCCATAATGTATATATGGGTGCAATCACGTTATTAAGAGGATTGCAGCCATGTGTTGAGCGCGAGAGGGGGAGGGGGGTGAGCTCCCTATACAATGACTCTCTCTCTTTACATTTAATTGCGTACGTAAACACGTGGACGTGAGCGGCACCGCATAGCGTTCAGGAGCGCGGCAGCCCAGGAGCCCGGGGGTCCGGGGGGGCCCCAGTAATTGGGTCCTGATTGTAATACACCAATCATGGGATGAACCCTCCTGTGATGATGAGTGCGTAAGGCTCTGTGTGTAATGAGTAGCAACATGCTTCTTGCACGCGACTAAGTGTGTGTTGTGTGTGTGTGATGTTGTGCACCGCCGCACACTACGGTAGCGGGTCCGAGGCTCGCCGATCGCGGCTGTGATGTCATCGCCCCCCCCCCCCCCCCCCGCACCCCCCCGCCTGCCCTGAGGTATTGAGGGGTAGCACGTGGGACTATAGGAACATTTAGGAAGGAAAATATGGTAGCTTTTATTTGTACGTTTTTTGGGAGTTTACGCTGTACCTGACAACAATTATGGGTCCATATAGTCTCTCTCCTCGGGATATAGAACTCTATATGTCTCTGGGGTGCTTGTATTTGGTTGACTAGTTTGTGTTGGAATTGTGTGTGTGTGTGTGTGTGTGTGTGTGTGTGTGTGTGTGTGTGTGTGTGTGTGTGTGTGTGCCTGTGTGTGACTGTGTGCATGTACGTCACTCACTTATTTGTTTTTGTGACACTAAAGAAGGGGACATAGCAGGACCAGAGCAGTATATATATCTATGACTGAGAGAGCAGAGCAGTAGGAGAAACTACCAGGGAGCCTATTGTAGTGTCTGAGGAGTGGAGATCGGTGGCTTTTGTGACAACGAATATCCACAAAAGAGGAGAGCATTGTGTGTCTGGGTGATGTGATCTGCCGCTCTGGTCACAACAACAACAACAACAACAACAACACAACAACAACGGTTCCCCTGCCTCCTGAGCTCCTGTGCTCTGCGACAGTTGGGATCACGCTGGTATTGTCCCCCCTGGTGATGGATAGCTGTAAGCAGAGAGGGCCGTAGAAGGGGTCCTGCTGGTGGACAACCACGTGAGATCAACCTATTATGGTGGGGTGGGGGGGGGGGGGGGGGGGGGGGGGGGGGTGGTTGTATTATGTCATGATTGGCTCCTAATGGTCGCCGGGGGAGACGGGCGTGGGGTGGTGGGGGCACTTCTCCCTGGCCTCGTCATAACCCGTGTAACGATGGGTGTTGGACACAGACTCTGATAAAAGAGTTAGCGCCTTTTATTGGCTTGCGTCTCCGTTGGGGTCAACGATACATTGGGCGGCGTGCCTGCCTAGGGGCCCCCGAGGGAGTGTGTGTGTGTGTGTGTGTCTGTGGGGGGGGCAATAGCTGCAGAGAAGCAGCACAACAGTCGTTCATTCTCGCGAGGAGGGACCCCGAACTTCAACCCTTCTTCTCCCGATGAATACCTCCGTTCTTGTAGCGGGGCCCGGCTCTGATCTCTGATGTTGTCCCCCAGGAGCCCCAGGAACATGAAAAAACGGGCTCCAGACACACTAGCGCTAGTGTCTTTGTACCTCCTCTACCCTGGTCACATTCTTTCCGCCTCGTAGGATTGTTTGGTGGTTGTCCCAGCGCACACACACACACACACACACACACACACACACACACACACACACACACACACACACACACACACACACACACACACACACACACACACACACACACACACACACACACACACACACACACACACACAGAGCACTCTCCCCGCTTCCTATAGCCCCCCAGCCCCCCCGCCACCACCAATACCACCAGACTTAACTGTTTTGGTCGTGCTGCTCCCCCCCTTTCATTTGCGTCAATCGCTGTTCATCCTTTTGTTTTCCCGTTGTCACATGTTGAGATATATGTTGTCGAAGACAATGAGGGGGGAAACACAACACACACACACACACACCCACACACACACACACACACACACACACACACACACACACACACACACACACGACACACACACAACACGCACACACAAAAGCACAGAGGCAACACTTAAAAGCGGTCGACTCGCACGTCACCTCACGACTAAACAGCAGCCTGTCTGTCTGTCTGTCTGTCTCTTTGTCTGTCTGTCTGTCTCTTTGTCTGTCTGTCTGTCAGCCCGCCGGGAGCATTCCTGGGCCGTGGTGTGCAGGGGGTGGACGGGGGGGGGGGGGGGGTAGTAGGTGGGGGGATCCCGGTAAGCAGGGCATTTGATGTGGCGGGCTCGTGTTTTGTGTGCAGCGTTTGGTTTGCATTCACGCTCGCTCCTCCGAGTTGGCTAATTAGTTCCACCCCCCCCAACACACACACACATACACACACTCAGGGTTTGTGTCGTCTTAACCGTCGTTGAACATTATAATTAGGCAGTGATGGGAAGTAACGAAGTACAAATACTTCGTTACTGTGCTTAAGTAGATTTTTCAGGTATCTGTACTTTACTTGAGTATTTATTTTTTGGACAACCTTTTACTTTTACTCCCTACATTTAAACACTAATATCTGTACTTTCTACTCGTTACATTTTCAAAACGGGACTCGTTACTTTAGTTTTATTGCATTTGAGGGGAATTGTCGGGTTTTTTTACATCATTGCATCATGTGTTCCCAACATCAAGAGCGATCTCAAATGGCAACAACACAGAAGAGACGCTCGCTGCGTCCATCCGCGTTAGAGGAGCTCTGATGTCACGCATGTGACGTCAGACGTAACGACACGAAACAGACTCAGAGATAAAATACGAGAGGAACACGTGACGTAACTAGCGAGAACTAAACATGACGAACAAGAAGCCCCCCCCACACACACACACAGACACAAAATGTTACACAAGACACCTAGGTGTGTGTGTGTGTGTGTGTGTGTGTGTGTGTGCAGTGCACATAGGGCTTGCACAGAAAAGTCGACTAATCGACACGTCAACGTCACTACCACAAGTCGACGCCTACCGGGAGACGTCAACGCGTCGTTGACCACGTGATTTCACACTTTAAGAATATTGAAAAAAAAACTGTTACATTTTCTTTACACTTTAAGATATTTGGCGGGACTTGGTGCAAATGCGGTGGCCGGTGGGGGGAAAATTAAGCGATTTCGAGCGGCTGTTTGCTCAGAGGATATCCGTGCTTTTTTATTTTTGGACAGCCCATTCTGTCTCTGTGTTTTTTGCGTGCGTGTGTATGTGATGACGTCATCAACGACGCGTCGACGTTACGTCGACTTTATTGATAGAAAAGTCGACTTGAAAAAATCAGAAGTCGTGCAACCCCTAGTGTGTGTTACAACTATGATGTATAATATGTCAGTAAACATCATCACGATGACAAAAGAGTCTAAAAGTTTAAAAAATGTCCCAAGTTTCCAGTTCTGTTGCTGGCATTGAAAGCTGATGTTCTGCGTTGGAGCCTCACGTTAATATTGGTCCACGTTAAGTTGATTATTTTAAATATATTAAGAATTAAAATGGCTACTTTTTACTTTTGTACTTTGAGTACATTTCAGAGCCTGTACTTTTTACTATTTACTTGTGTCAAGAAATTGAATCAGTATTTCAACTTTTACCAGAGTCGTTTTTTTACACAAGTATCTGTACTTCTACTTAAGTAAAGGATGTGTATACTTTTGCCACTTCTGAATATATGCATATTCATTTCCCATGTCATAGTGGATAAATGAAGAGCACAACAGTGACAAAGAGCAATGTAAATGTAATACAGTATCATCGCGATTGGTATTATTTGGATATTTAGATTTGGGATCTAAATGTATTTACTGTATATCTGAATTATTGTTGTAAATATTGTTTAAGGAAATGTTTATATTGACTGTAGTTTTATGTATAGGCATTACCCTTGTAATGGTTTGGCCCAAGACTGATTTCCAACAGAATCATTTGTGTGATTTCTTAAGGCCTATGGAGAGGCCAAGTCACCTATCTGCTATGTAGGAGACAGCAAATAGAGCTTGTGTTGTCTGTCCACTTAGTTTTTGTTGTTCATGCTGAATACTTTCAGAAAGGCAGTAATAGAAGTAGAAATAAAGTTCCTATTCCCTTTTATTATTATATTTATATTAATATGACGTGAGCTGAAAGAAGTTACTTTTTACTTTTTACTTTGAGTACATTTCAGAGCCTGTACTTTTTTTACTTTTACTTGAGTAAAAAAGTAGAATCAGTACTTCTACTTTTATCAAAGTATTTTTTGACACAAGTATCTGTACTTTTACTTAAGTACAGAATGTGTGTACTTTTGCCACCTCTGTAATTAGGTTTTGTTATTTATAAGTTAGCTATTTGCTTTAACTCTGTTGGTAAGAGGAGGAATGATGCCTCTTGGGTAGTTTTTTTTAGACCGTCTCTAAGAGACTGTAATTTACATTTATTTGGCCGGATCATTAACTTGGCTCTGTCATTCGCAGCAATTATGCATTTGTGCGATAAACACACTTGTCTTGCAGAGGGCTGCATCATTTTTGTGTGATTGAGGGAGACGCTTGTAAGTATAAGTTAGCGTTCTTCAAACTATTATTCTGAGCCCAGCTGTTTCAACTGGCAGCACTGTAACTGAGTGCAAAACAAAAGGCATGCACCTTCTCTCTCTCTCTCTCTCTCTCTCTCTCTCTCTCTCTCTCTCTCTCTGTCTCTCTCCCATACTCTCTTGCACTCACAACACATAAGTGATACAGCATTATGTGATCAAATGAGTCATAGTCAAGTCAAAGTCAAAGTCAAGTCAATGGTAATTATTAATGGATGTAATGGTAATTAGTAATTGTAATTAATGTATTAATGTATAATTACAGATAGGGCCAAATGAACGCAACAATTCACTTTTTGAACTCAGTTCTCGGTGCACTACTACTACTACTACTACTACAACAGTTGTAGGAGGTGCAGGTATAAACGTGTTATAAAGGTTGGTGCGTTCCTGACATAAGCTGTCAGAACTCACGTGTCATTGGAGTTGGTAGCTTTTGACATGTGGTGTTGATATCCCCGCCGGACGCCGCCAACCTCCCTGCCCCGTCTCTCACCTCGCGTGCTGCCATCCCGGACTCTGGCCTGTCATCAGCAGACAAGTGGTGCTCTCTGAGGGGCTGTGCTGGCCGGACAGATGTCTTCATACCAGCCACATCTGGCCTTCACACACACACACACACACACACACACACACACACACACACACACACACACGCAAGCATGCGCCTGCACAAACACACACACATGCACACACACGCACACGCACACACACAAACACACACACACACACACACACACACACACACACACACACATGCATAAACGCACACACACACACACACAGACAGACACATGCATAATCGCACACACACACACACACACACACACACACACACACACACACCACACACACACACACACACACACACACACACACACGCTCACATGCACTAGAGGACTATGAAAGCTGATCTTACTTTGCTGTATGAAAACGTAAGCTTAATGCATCACACACACACACACACACACACACACACACACACACACACACACACACACACACACACACACACACACACACACACACAGCTGCAAGACAGAACAGTCGAGCAAAACTACCTTTGCATACCAATGTGGGAAATGTGACGGAAATGACTGGAATCCTGTCAAAACGCAACTTCCCATGACCCCAAGTAATGTGTTTGGTAATCTATGCTTTTACACTTTTCCGCGCTTGGAATTCGGGAGCCGATTCTATGCGACGCTTCGGTGAGATTAAATAGTTTCATGGAGAGTTGACCATCAGCTCATGTCTTGGCTCAGAGTGAGGGGGTCACCGTCATGCCAAACAAAACTGACCTGCTCAACCCATCACTCAAGACTCCCCCCACACCCCCCCCCCCCAGTCGATGGCTATCATTATTACTATAATTCTGTAGTGTACGCCTGAAAGTATCCCAGGCATGCCTTTTGAGTCCAACCACCAGACAGGTTTCTGTATAATGCGTGAGCCTACAAATGATAGTGTTCAGTCCCAGGGAACCAGCAGCCTGGAATCACTCAACTTGACATGCTTTTCGAGCCAATAATTATTCTACTAACAGAATAGATTAATGATACATGTGCCTTAATTATGTATTATTATGTAATGACTAATAATTATGTAATTGTGTAATGAAATGATAATGCTGTATTGTTATTAGTAAATACACATTTATTTATAGAGACAAATTGAACATTTTTGGATGAAAGAAAAATTGCATTAGAAATAAATCAACATTGATTCACACACACACACACACACACACACACACACACACACACAATTATTTTTGTATTCCCGGCCCCTCCAGAGACCACACTGGAGCCAACACAAAACGGGAAGCCCATGAATTCATCCCTTCACTCTCCGGACCCTGGGACATCCGCATCATGAAAACGACCCTTTTACATCATCTCCCGAAACAATACAACAATGTGCCCTCTGGATTGTGCTGGCATCAATTTGAGCATGAGTGCACCGAGTGTGAATCCACAGTCCAGTGGCTCGGGGGGGCCGTGGAACATACAGTGGCGAGACAGAGGGAGAGCGAGAGAGAGACACACACACAGACAGAAAGAGAGAGAGAGAGACACACACACAGACAGGCGGAGAGAGAGAGAGAGAGAGGAGAGAGAGAGTGCCTGCCAACCCGCTTCGAGTGAGTTGGCAGGAAGAGGGATAATCTTTACTGATTAAAAGTTGTTTCAACGATCATGTCCTTTCATTAGCTTTAAGCTTTTCTATGTTCTCTGTTCTATGTTCTCGAAGTAACAATGTCCGCTCTGTCTAGATTGTCCTCTGACATGGAAATTGTTATTTTGTACAGTTCGTATAGTTGTGTGTTATGGTTGCCTTCTCTGGAAGCCATTTTTTATTTGTGATTGAGATATGTTTGATTCTTATTATTTTTTTGATCTCTTCCTGGCAGTCTATGGACATATTTTGCTTTATGTTGTCTGAGCATGAAAATGACACCTGTGTTAATGGAGGCAGCTTTATTACAACCAACGCTCGCCAAGGCGCAACGCAATTTAATAGATATTTCCATATAGATATTTTCCAGAGATACTTCCAGTCACAGCATGGATGGTGATACAAATTGCCTCTCAGAGCAAACTAACATATTGCCTGGGGTGGGGTGGGGTGGGGTGGGGTGGGGTGGGGGGCACAGGTCACCACCTGTTTCTGTTTCCACACGGCACACATCATGGGTAAAGACACCAGTATGCTAAGCTAACCTTCGTCGAGCATGTGCTTACAGCAAAGCATGATTTAAGTAATGGTGGTGACTTTGCTCTCAGGCTGCTGGGCGATACTTCAATATGAGCGTTTATGAAATGAAGATCCCCTTACGGTGATACGCTATAAATCTGACGCTTCGCATAGCTCGGCCTTGTTCAAAAAACGGCGGGAATGTTTCTCTCAGAGGCCACACTCGCTCCGTTTGAAGACAAGGGCTGGCTGGCTGGCTGGCTGGCTGGCTGACTGGCTGGCTTTTCGTCACTCTCCGTTCAGCAGGGGCCACTTATGATGGAAGAGAGTAGCGGTGGCAGCGGTGGCGGTGGCGGATGTTTGCCGCCACCGCCGCAGTCAGGTGACATGGTGGGATGTTGGTTGTAAAAGGCCGCATGGAGAAACCATTTCACACATGCCGTCCGTTCGCCCCCCGTGGGCACCGGCAGGTATTGAACTCTCCCCCTACCCCCTCCCCACATCTTCTCTGCTAAATATACCTCCCATTACTCCTCCTGCTCCTCCTCTGGGTCTTCTTGTCAGATCTCCTTGAGGAATGCAAGGCAAATGGAGGAGTTCTTCCAACGTCTGGCCGAGGGTCCCCCCCCCCCCCCCCCCACCGCCTATAAAAGTAAATCCAGTGATCCTAAAGGGTTTACGGGGAGATCAAGCGATGCATTAGTGACACCCCCCCCCCACCACCACCACGAGGGGCCAAGAGGAACACTTAAAACATCAACTCACCTCCTAGAAATCTTTGCAAAGTGACAGACACATGCGCCTCATCCACAGGTGGCTTAGCAACGCGAAGCAGTCCAACGAGGGCTTATCGCAAGGCTTGCGTTTTTCACCACCGGGTTAAGTGCGGGTGTGCATAGATTCTTTCCTTTGGTCTCTTGTTTTTATTTAGACTCCAGGTGGGTTTGTAATGGAAGCCCCCCGGTCCAGAATCGAAGCCGCACTTTGGGAGAATGTTCCTGTGAACATAAAGAGAATAAAGAGTTATTGTATTTTACAAAGAGTCACATTTTCCAAGGTTTCAGCAGCTCTTCAACATGTGTTCACAGCACAGTTTGACTCCCGATTAGCCAATTACTTCCAATTACAAATCCTCATGCACTTGTAGCCACTTTAACAACACTATGTCAAGCAAAAGTACTTTTTGTATTTGACCCTGAATGTAGTTGTAATAATATTTGACCTTGCGTTTGGACGGGGAGTGTGAGTAGTAAAAAGGTGGAGGTCAGCAGGACAGAGCGTTTACAAGGAGCCGGCGGTTACGTGTCGCGCTCCGTTCTTGCGTGCGGTGCTAATTGCGAGCGCGCAAAACGGCCTCAGCTGTCATGAGGCCGTCATGCCTGCCCGACACGGCTGTTCTCCGGACAGAGGTCAAAGGGCACAGTGATAGTTATGTAACCCTCTTTCTGCCTCTTTCCTCTTTCAGCTTTCTGACACTCAATGCTTTCCGGTGGGGACTCCCTCAAAGAGGAGGAGATATAGAGAAGTTGTTAAAGAAGGTGATGGTCAGTCGTGAGGAGATAAATGTCCGTCCTGATTGAACGTGTTCTAGATCATTCCGGAGGTGTCCCCTTTACGGCTCTAATGGCTTTAGCATGCGTCAGCTGACGCCGAACAGGTTGGCTTTGGCAGCTTCTCTCACGGCCCTTTTGTAAAAACCCGACACATGGGCATGTGCAGTTGAGAATATTTTTCAACTGCATAATTACATAATTATATCATTTTGTTATATAAGTGTGTATTTGTTTCAAATTGGCGAAATTGCTTTTTAATTTAGGGCGTGGGTGTTCACACTGTCCACCTTTCTTTTGCATGAAAAAGCGCTGCCTAGAGCGTATTTTGTGCTGAAAATTAAATAAAAAGCCGATCTCCACATCCGAGTGCCTGCAACCTAACCCCGCCTCTTCTTCGTTGTGATTGGTCAGCTGATAAAAAGCGGCCCACGGAATTTTATGTGCATTTATCGAAAAGTTTAAACTATTGTCAACTTTTGAAAGAAAGAAAGCCAAAAGCAAAACACACTGACCAGCGATTTTTAAAAGCCTGTTGGTAATTTCCCATAGAGTTTAAAACAAAAGGCTATTTGGCTACTTTGATATACCTGGTACTATATTGAGTACAATATTGAAGTACACTTTGCATCCTGCAAGCTATCCAGAGGAATGTTGCATACAATGATAGATTTCCCATCATGCATTGTTTCCCAGTGGACTACTTGGAGATTTGCATCCCGGGCTCGGAGCATTGTGAGTGTGTGAAAATCGCTGTAGTGTGACTCATTGTCTGACTCCCTAGACGTTACTGCACTGCCTCAGTTGATCTCTAACGTCGTTTGAATAGTTTCACTCGTCTGTTTTTCTCTCTTGCATTCGTCTCACACACCGACTCCCTGACACCTTACTTTATCCTGATCTAAACACATGGCTTCATGTTAAGATGCAACGTTTTTTTTAGCAATAGGTTTTTATCTTAATGTACGTTTGCAGACTAGCCCTCAGCCTGCCTTTCACAGCCTATTAAAACAACTTGACCTGCTTTAAAGTTCAACTTTAAAGGACTAAATTAGCACGTAGGACGACGTCGTTCCACTTCCTGCCGTAGCAGTCGTTAGTCACTCCCTTTTTAGACAAATGGCACTTGATTAGCCCCCTCCCTCCCTCTCTTTAGTGTGTGTGTGTGTGTGTGTGTGTGTGTGTGTGTGTGTGTGTGTGTGTGTGTGTTTGAGTCTGTTTTTGTCCTGTTTCAGAGTGTGAGATATGAAGGTTCGGTCTGGGAGTGCCTCCATAATGAGAGGGAGCCTGGTAGCGGTTAGAGGGTGCGGGTACGAGTCGACGCCGCCTACCCTCCCCTACCTGCCAGCGACCGCGTCACGCAGAGAGAGCCCTAATCTCCGCTAATGGTGCTCCCGTCTCTCTCCCCCCCCCTTCTCTCCTCCCCCCTCACCCCCCTCATTAGACACTTTACTAGCACCCTCATGTTGAGAGGGTCCCCCCCCCCCCAAAGCCTTGCAGTCGTCAAACATTTATTTTCCTCTCCCGCCAAAGAAAACCCCAACTTTTACGAACTAATCAGCACGGTGGAATCTCTGCAGGCCACCAGCCACTCTCCTTATCGCCTACCCCCCCCCCCTAGTTCCCCATATCTAGCTTTGGCTCTTTTCCACATTGACTGGAGGCGTTTCGTTTTTTTCTTTTTTAATCCAAAGACTCGACGTAGCTCCTGCAACTGTTTAGCATGTTTTTCCCCTTTCCCTTTCTTCTTCTTCTCCTTTATCCACACCTTAATCTGAGCCGTATCTCGGCTTGTGGTGTCTTATCTACCCCCCCCCCCCCCCCGCGCGCCCCCTCTACCCCCAAGAGATGGTCTTCCTGCTTCTGGAGTTTAGTCCCTCTGTGATAAGCGGTGCCGAGCGATGAGGTGTGGAAAAAGGAAGGACAAACCAAACCAAAGCAAACAGATGCTAATCTTGGTGGAAATGTAACGGGATTGGGTCCGTTACCCTGCCCCCCCCGCCCCCCCCCGTTCACGGGTATTTGTGCGATCGCCTGTCATTTGTTTTGTTGTCATTGCCGACGATGCGTTCAAGTGGGCCGCTGGCGGTGGGGGTTGGGGGAGAACTATTTCCTAACTATTTCCCACATGCAGGAAAAGAGTGGCGCGAGGTTAATTGTCATCAGAAGCCGGAGTGTGTTTGTTTTTGTTTCCCGTTGCCGTGTCACACAGTCTCGCTTCCCGCTGAAGGCTATTCCTCTCCTGCCGGGCCGCACCGGCCCTGCACATACCGTACAGTCGGGAAAACCTCTCTCACACACACACACACACACACACACACACACACACACACACACACACACGCACACACACACACACGCCAGGCAGCACGGAGACAGGTCGGAAAAAGCAAAGCACAACAAGTCATTTTAGAAATTCCTGATGGCCCCTCTGTGTTTTGTCCCAGCGACTGGAGAACTCCGGGGTGGGAGGGGGTGGGGGAGAGAGGAGGGGGTGGGGGGAAGAAGGGAAGGTGGGG
This sequence comes from Coryphaenoides rupestris, assembly GCA_002895965.2. Classification (NCBI taxonomy): domain Eukaryota; kingdom Metazoa; phylum Chordata; class Actinopteri; order Gadiformes; family Macrouridae; genus Coryphaenoides; species Coryphaenoides rupestris. The sequence continues at coordinate 30,797 of PIJE02003202.1, read as the reverse complement.
GGGGGGGGGGGGCGGGCAGGCCCTGGCAGGTAGCCGTAGAGGATTTAGCGCTCACGCACAGGGTCAGAGGGCATGGCCGCAGGGTTCGAAATAAAAGACATCTTGTTCCTTTTCGTCCTGTCTCCGTAGATCATCGTCGTCGTAAAATGCGATTCCTGAATCGACACACGCTTGAAAGGGGGAACTTTTCAACCGATTTTCAAGCGGTTTGCATCGTTTCAATCTGAGATAGTATATTCACATGAGCTGTTTACCTTTCCTCCATGTTGCCTGCACCCAGATCTCCCCGCGACGTTGTGTTGTGTCCGCCGATCTTAAGATTTTATATCTGAGCTGAGCTGTGCCCCAGAGACACAGAGAGCATCGGCAGAAAACTGCAGCCGTTTTTCACACTATTCACCGAACACAGATAGATGGAGATAAGGTTGAAAATCGGCAACGTGAATTAACCCAATTTCGTCTGCCGATTCGGCCGCTGAATTACTGCAGGCGGTTAAGTATCATGGACCCTCGCTAAAGTGCAGCACGCTTTGTCCGGACTGGATTCAAACTTGGCTGTCCCAGAGGATGTCTGTCTGTCTGTCTCTCTGACTGTGTGTGTCTGTCTCTCTGTCTCACCTGACTATGTCAACCTGCCCATATAAGAAGACCACAGTTTAGTGGTGTTAGATGGCTATAGGCTCGGACACGCCACCGACGTGTGTGTGTGTGTGTGTGTGTGTGTGTGTATCTCTGGACCAAGGTCCTCTTATTTGTCTGTGGGTTTCTTGTCAACAATCGCCCCGGGTAGAGTTTTTTATAATGAAAACAAAAGAGATGTCTGAAGAACAGGCAGATATGCAGAGACGCCTATACATACATCCAAATACGGTTTTCACCAATTCATCAAAGAAAGGAAAGAAAGAAAGTAAAGGGCAATGTGTGTTTTGGAAAACCATTGTAAAGTCATGGTGATTGCACTCTTGGTTTGTAACCCCGCCAAAAAAACCGTCCACCATCGCAACCAAATAAATGGGTCACACGTAGGAAAAGACCAATGTAGCCACAAATTACAGGGCCCCGTAACCAGAATACATCAGATTTCAGGTTTCTTGGAGCAGCCAACAGTTGTGCTTCCTGGTGGTTTATCTTGGGAAGTGGTGGGTACTGTTGCATGGATGTAAAACAGAAAGCTGTGATGTCACCCTGATTAACATCACTGGCATTTGGTCATGGCCTGGACATGACAACGTCTACCTACCAGCAGGGGGCAGCGTTGAACTTGTGTCGGGGACCACGCTGTGTACCCCAGAATTTTTTATTTGTATGAAATATTTTTTCCATTTAAACTGGTTTCTGTTTAGATTTCCCTTTTGAACAATAACATTTCAGAATTTTTTGCGTTATTTGTGGCGAGGTTGAGAGAGCGCTGTTGAGTTTGTCCAATTCATTGCTTATTATGGCCTGAATGCGCCGCTGGTCAATAGGCTACGACTCAGAGCTCCCATGTCCACTGCCAGCCACCACATGCCCACCAGCACCACCCCCACATGGCGTGTCCGCATCGCGTGAGTCTCATTTCAATCCGGAAGATTATCTCAATTAAATAATATCTCTGCTGGAGTCTCGCGGTGGCGTGATCGCCAGAAGAACCTTCTAATGGCACAGGGTGAATGGAAACAGCTGTGGATCAATGGAGGGGAATGTAAGCAAGGCTGATTATATTGAGGGGGGGGGGGGGGGGGGGGGGTGGGGTCGGGGAGGGGGGAGAGGGGGGGACCAGAAGCTTTTTCAGATCGCGGCCCCAAACGGGACACATACCGGGGCTCTCGGTTCCACCACGACTTGATGAATGCTCCAATTTTCCGGCCCATGAACCCCCCGCCCCCCCCCAGAGATGGTATCGCTGGCCTGGCGCTGGCTTCCACCACCCCCCTGGCTGGGCCTTTTGAACCGCTGTCATGGCCGCCTCCCTGCGGCTCCACTGCTCCACCCCCACTCTCACCCCCCACCCCCACCCCCCCCCCCCCCTCGCCCCCCCACCGGCCGTCATGGGAGCAGTGTGGCCGCTTGTCCTTATCACAGCCGCTCCGAGCACACACTGCTGGAATGTAAACCTGCAGCGCTGGGTACAGAAACACATTTTCTCTCATCGCCCCCCCCCCCCGGCTCTCTGCGTGACACACACACACACACACACACACAAACACGCACACACACATACACCAACAACACCCTTCAATTTGTTCAAGCTTTTGCTTTGGAATACATCCTCGCTCCCTCGCTCCGACTCTCTCTCTCTCTCTCTCCATCTCTCTCTCTCTCTCTCTCTCTCTCTCTCTCTCGCGCACGCTATTCCTCTATCTATCTATCTATCTGTCAGTCTCTGTCTATCTTTTTATCTCTATATTTCCCCTCTCTCTCTGCCTCTCTCTCTCTCTCTCCGTCTCTCTCTCTCTCTTGCACGCTATTCCTCTATCTGTCTACCAATCAATCTTTCTCTTTCTCTAGCTCTTTATCTATCTACCAATTTCTCTTTCTCTATCTCTTTATCTCTCTCTCTTTAACCCTATCTATCTATCTATCCATAAATCTCTCAATCTTTTTATCTCTATATCCCCCCCCCCCTCTCTCTCTCTCTCTCTCTCTCTCTCTCTCTCTCTCTCTCTCTTCTCTCTATCTCTTTTCTTCCTGTAGCACACTAGCAGTAGCTGTGTGTCTTGGTGGGCTGGTGTTGAGCGGAGTGGAGGTGCTGGGCTGGGTGAAGACACACAAGCCCCGGGGTTGGGGGTGATTTGTAGAGCTCAGACCGGGGAACAGTGGAGGGGTTAGCGGCGCGGTGGAGGGGTTAGCATGGGTGAACGCCAGGCAGTCCGAGCTGGGGGGCTGCTGCCAGGCAGTCGTGTCGGCAGCAAAATAAAGAAGATATGTGTGTGTGTGTGTGTGTGTGTGTGTGTGTCGGGGGGGGGTTGCGGCGCGGGTGGCCAGACATACGTGTACCTGCTGTGTTTGGAGAGGCTCTAACCCGAAGCAGCTGACGAGGACCAACGGATGTCTAAGCACATGAGCGCTTTTCGTCCGGTCGGCGTGTCTGCAATATGTGGCGGGCGGGGGTTGCGGCCATGTTGTTGTGATGACTTTATGTGCACGTTGGGGAAAATACATCCGTGAAGTGGGTGATGTGTGTGTATATGGGGGGGGGGGGGGGAGTGGTGGGTGTTACTTTCATGCTAGTTCCGTTATATTTGTTGTATTAATGAAATGTATGCTTACTGTGAATCACAACAGTCGCACGGACAGGCATTTTGTCAGTTGCTCTGCCGATCACTGACTGAGTATTTGGATTATATTGGAGAGAGAGAGAGAGATAGAGAAGGAGGAGAGAGAGAGATTGAGAGGGAGAGAAGAGAGGGAGGAGGAGTGCGAGAGAGAGAGAGAGAGAGGAGGAGAGAGAGAGACAGGAGAGAGAGAGATAAGACCGCGATAAGGCACTCTCTGTCGTCAGACCTGAATGCAAAACCGGCTGCTTCTTCCACGTACAGTGATTTGGTCGTGCAAGACGCAGCCAATTTCATTGGTGGCAGGGCAGAGCGAGCGCGTCCAGAGAGAGCAGTAACAACAACTCTTCTCGTGACCAGGAGGAGAGAGCAGCCAGCAGCCAGGGTGTAACGTTTCCTGGGTCACGGTGGCTGCAGCCTTTCACCCGGAGCCATGGAGGGAACCCGCCATGTTGTTCCTGCAGAAACACAAACAGCCCCCCCCCCCCCCACGGGTCTGTCTGATCCCACAGTGTTGACTTGACTACCCTGCAAGTCAATGCAGATTTGTTTTATATTTGGGCTAGTTTATCTTACTCTGGTGGGGATGGCTTCGAGGAGCTCAACGTTTGACCGGCTCATCGCTGCCCCCTGGGGTCCGGTGTGGGTGATGCTGTGCTCAGTCGGGTGGCGGAGCCAGTCCCATCATGATTTCCAGAGGTCATTGGGTTAACATTTAAAGTCATCTCTCCTATGAAGTCATTTCTGCTCCATATTTGCTCCACAACACCAGCTGTGTAATTGTTTTTGTTTTTCCTTTTTTTTCCTCCTCAAAAAAGATTTATGGGCGAGTATGTTAACCTGTCCAGCGCAGACAGCGGTATGCGCCTCCAACAATTAGTGGCCATTACGGCATCACGCATTTCCATGACCCGTAGCTTGTCAGCATTCCTGACTGCCTATTGGGCAGAATGACCCACGGGGAGGCCATCTTCAAGCTGGCACGCAGGTGTGTGTGTGTGTTCTGAGACGCGGAGAGGGGTTTTAGACTTATACACGACAGATCGATGTCAACCGCACTGGTACACACACACCCACGTCACGACCACATTACACAGACACACACACATGCAAAGTTGCGTCCGCACGTATACACACGCATGCACGCACGCATCGCACGCACACACGCACGCGACGCACACACGCAACGCACACACGCGCACGACACACACACGCACACACGCACACACATACTCACACACACACACACACACACACACACACACACACATACATACATAGACACGCACGCACACATGACACACACACACATGCAGAAGTGCGTCTGTATACACTTGCATGAATGCACACACACACCCACACACACACACACACACACACACACACACACACACACACACACACATACACATACATACATACATGCATGCACACACACACCCACACACACACACACGCACACAGAGACACACAAATATCTCTCCAGCTCCCCTGTCATCCATACATTGGGCGACGGAGAGTAAAGGGAGCAGTGTTGCTGGCGGCCATGACTTCAGGTCACATTCCTCCCAGGAGAGAGGAATGCTAGCGGTGCTGGCGGTGCTGGCGGTGCTGCTGGTGCTGGTGGAGCCGCCGCCATCCTACTGCCGTCCTGCTGACCTCGGCTCCTCTGATCAGCGGCTGATTATCGGTCATCTCTATTGGCCGTCTGTCCTCAACGCTGGGGTCCCACATGGCAGTGCATGGGCAGGCCGGGGTTTTACTGACCTGATCACATGGTGCTTCCAGAGTATCCTTCCAACTTTTCTCTCAGTATTTTTATTCTTGAAGAGAATTCTTGATGTACACTATTTTAGATTTATGATGCCTTGAACTGTTGTGTTTTGTTGTTGAAATGGCGTTAAATGTCATTTAATTTTTTTTTTTCACTTTGTTACCTCGGTTTTGAAAGGTGCTATATAAATACACTTTTACTGACTTACTAGCTTACCCCAGTCAATAGTCTGAGGGTCCCTGCGATGGAAGATTGATATTCTAGATTATTTATATATATATATATATATATATCTTTTTTTTTTTCTTCCTCTTTTTGCCACCTGGAAATGATCGTTTACGTAAGGTGTAAACAACGAGTAGGTGTGTGTTAAACAAACAGTTTATACCATGGTCTAGGTGAATACTCTTTTCTGATTGGCCAGCAGGTGTGCATTAATACTAGGGGTCGACCGATATTCATAATTTTTCAGATTATTCGAATCATTATTTTGTATGATCTGATTGATTAAATGAAAAAAAATGTAAATGCGCTCCTTCCAGCAAAATGCACTCCTTGCAGGCCAATCGGTCAAATGGCCGTGTCCATTTATAGTATAAATGGGCGTGTCGAGCCAAAACACTGCAGACCGATTGGCTTTTTGTACCCGTGGTGTATAGCCAATCCCAATAATGCTGCCGGCGGGACATTGAGCCAGAGAGAGGCGACTGCATCAGAGCCGCCTGCAAGGAATGCATTTGAATTTTTTTTCATTTAATCGGCATTCAGATCATACAAAATAACGATTACAATAATTATCCGATTATCAGCCGATTATCGACCCCTAATTACTCATAATCGGTATCATATCGGCCCAGAAAAAACCATATCGGTCGACCCCTAATTAATACCCTATAATGCACACATAGTTTGGCTCAAGTTTAGTCACTTCTAAATTCATCCACTAGCCAACTTGTAACCATAGCAATGTTGAAGACCATAGCTGTCAAAACGTATCTCTCTTATCAACTGCAGCAAGCGTAGCTGAGTTATCAACTTAATAAACTCAATAAACTTACAACTGGGAAGGAAAACGCATCAATTGCTGACGAATGGGATGCAGTAGAGGAAACATTTATGTCAAACTTTTTAACGAGTTATGGAGATGAAGCCATAAACGTTGCTAACATCACCCCGTTGTGATTCATACCGCGGCGAACCGGCATGGTTGTAAAAGGGACCAGCAACCTCTTGCTTCATGAACTTTCGGGAGGTTGGTGGAGCTGTGGCAGCAGCATACGTGCCTCTGATGTTTCCTTCTCTCCTATCACAACCGATATGAACGAAACACTCAAACAAGGAGCTTTTAAATAAATCTTTATTGACAATTGTCAATAGCCAGAATGGGGACAGGGTCCGACGGACTGTTTTATTTACGTGCAGTGAGAGCACTCAGGTTGTGGCTTGACGATCAGACCGTACAGTGTGAGCACATAGAACATGAATTTTGGCTTTACATCGCAGACGATTTACTCATACAGTAGGAGTTGGAGTGAAACGCACGACTCACGCACAACTTCAAAAATCGGACAGTGTATGCCCGGCTCAAAGGGATAATCAAGGAGTAGTGTGCATTAAACGGTGTTATAGCACGACAGGGAGGCGAAGAACTGCAAAGTGCCTTGTTGCATCCGCAAAGTACCTTAAGTAAGGAATAATCAAGGACTAGGTGTGTGTTACGCGGTATTAAGGCATGACATGGAGGCAAAGAACCTCCGCAAAGTGCATTAATACCATGTAACGGACACCTACTCGTTGATTATCCTGCATATACCGGAGTCTTTTGCCAATAATATAACATACAACCATTCAGGGTTGGGGTTTTTTTGTGTGTTTTTTTCACAAAAAATCAGAGGGTTATAAAACAAGAGATTACATTACTTTTACAACCATGTTGGTTAGTCATGGTATAAATAATACCGGGGTGAGTCAAGCAAAGGCTATGGCTCCATCTCCATAACTCATTACAAAGAAAAAGTAAAAAAAAAAAATGAATTTAGACGACTCAACTTAAAGTTGAGCTACTATACGGTAATACACGGTACTACTATATGGCTACTATACGGTTTTAACGCACACCTTCCGGCCAATCAGAAGAGAGTATTCACCCAGACCGTGGTATAAATGTTGTTAAATAGAGGTTAAAGGAGAAGTTATTTTGTTTACATTGTAGAAGTGTCGTCTGCACAGTTGCCAGAATGCCAATAGATTTTAAATCATCGCAGCGTTTTTCTCTTGTGGTTTCCATCGTTCCAAATAAAGTGTGGTTTCTAGTCCAGCAAAATATTGCTGACTTGAATTTTTTTAAAACGAATGCAGACCCCACCAGAGAACTGTAGTAGCTCAATGTTAAGAACTCCACTAATAGTGTACGCTACGCTTTTCAAAGGGTTTTTACAGTTGTACGTGAAGAGTGATGAATGTGTTAAGGGTCGTGCTTGGCAGTGTAAAAAGCACAAGGTTTGTTTTGATATGACCGTTTCCAGATGCCATAAAAAGGGACAAGGGAAAGGGTTTCATTTGCTGCTTAAATTCAAACACAGCCATGAACACGCTGAAATGTGCTCCAGTACCACGGAAAGAAAAAAAAAGAAAAGAAAGAAATCTATAAAAATCTTTTCCCAGAATTTCTCCTCATCCGCCTCCTCCTCTGGTAAGATCTTTTCTTCTGTACGGACGACATGATTGGAACGATTCAGGGGGGAGATTATCGGTGCCAAAGCGCGAATGCCCCCTCTCCGCTCCCGAGTTTTCCACCGTGGAGAATTTCGCCATCCATCTTTCCTGCCTGTCGGGGGCCGAAAAAAAGACCACAGCGGCATTGTGCGGCGTGTCATCGGGCGGCCGCCAACATAATGTGTTCCGACTTTCTCCCACACACACCAAAAGGTTGTGGGACCGCGCTGCTGGCAATCTCGGCCCCACCGGCTGCCATCGAGAAAACAAACACATGGCTGCCGCGGCATCCCCCCCCCCCCCCCCCCCCCATTTCGTAGCGCGCCGATATTATAATAATAATAATACGCGTCTTTCTCTGTATCGTAATCTCTCATTAACTACAGAGTAACGCACGAGAGCGGACACTCACTCGTGGGTTTCAAGGGAACACACCGGTGGACGTTATAAACACCTTGTCAGCCCCTGGCGAGAAGCTAGCTCCTATAGCTAGCGGTAGGGTTGATTTAACCAACACGTTGGCCCGCTCTGGTTGTTTAGGCGCTCGGAGCAGCGCCGGAGAACATTGTCATTTCCAACGGTGCGAGGTGTGACGTGAGACATGGCCTGACGGACACAAGCTGCTCCACGGGTTTGTCTTGGAGGAGCACAGGAGGACAGATAGGGCCGAGTGTGGAGACAAAAGGCATATTGTGTTACTCCTCCCCGTGTGAAGCGACTATATGAGACATGTATCTTCCATTCATTTTTGGAGATGGTGTCTGTATCGCTCTCCTCTCTCCCTCTCTCTCTCTCTCTCTCTCTCTCTCTCTCTCTCTCTCTCTCTCTCTCTCTGTCTCTCTGTCTGTCTCTGTAAGTCTCTCTCTCTCTCATTCATTTTCCGCCCCCCCCTCTCTCTCTCATCAGTATCTTGAACTCTACAGTAGAGGCAGGTAGAGGGTCTGGAGGCGGCTCACACACACATACAGTATCCCACAGTAATTGCACGTGAATCACAGTTTTTCCGAGTGCGGCGAGCAGCGCAGGCGATTCCAACATTTTTTTTCTTCCCTCTCCATCCAAAATTCATCCATGGAAGACATTTGAAACTTAATCACGCTGTCATGAAATGAAACGGGGCGAGGATTTGTTTCTTTCCTAGTGCTTGCGGTGGCAGAGGGACGCGTTCCAAGATGTCTTCCAGCGAGCGGGAACGCCGTAGTGTTCGACGGGGCCGCGTTGTCACGGCCTCTTTAATAGCAAAGTGTATTCAACTGCTTTGCTTTATAGTGGCAGATGTGCGTCGACCTTTAACTGCCGTCTATACACACGTCTGCACTGCCGCTGTTGCCCGCTCCAAACCCTTATTGTATTTGACGCGGCTGACTGAGGTATTTCAAAATGCAGCGGCTGAGACTGAGACATGGAATCAGGCTCCACGCTAACGCCAGTGGTTTATTTTCCATAGGTTACACACATACAGTAAGTAACAACAGCCAGTAAAGCTGCACATTGCACGCTTTTGCAATATGGTCAACACAGACATAGAGGCACTGAATGCTCTCTCTGTCTCTCTGTCTCTCTGCCTCTGTCTCCCTGTCTCTCTGTCTCTCTGTCTCTCTGTCTCTGTGTCTCTCTGTCTCCCTGTCTCTCTCACTGTCTCTCTGTCTCTCTGTCTCTGTGTCTCTCTGTTTCCCTGTCTCTCTCTCTGCCTCTCTCTCTCTTCACATCAATTCAATTAAGAAACATTATTTCCATGAAAAATAAACATTTAGACTGCCAAAGCAGTTTCAAAATGTCACTTGTAATGTATGATAATACTAGAAAGAGGAAATGTAGTATAAATTACCAGTACAAGTAGAGGCGGTCAGGAGAGAGTGAATCAAAACTATTTCCCGGAACTGAGCCACTGAATGAGTTTCTATGCACATCTTGGTACATATTATTGACTGTCTCTCTCTCTGTCTCTCTTTGTCTCTCTCTCTCTCTCTCTCTCTCTCTCTCTCTCTCTCTCTCTCTCTGTCTCTCTTTGTCTCTCTCTCTCTCTCTCTCTCTGTCTCTCTCTCTCTCTCTCTCTCTGTCTCTCTGTGTCTCTGTGTCTCTCTCTCTCTCTCTCTCTGTCTGTCTCTCTTTGTCTCTCTCTCTCTCTCTCTGTCTCTCTCTCTCTCTCTCTCTCTCTCTCTCTCTCTCTGTCTCTCTCTCTCTCTCTCTCTCTCTCTGTGTCTCTGTGTCTCTCTCTCAGATGTGAACGAGTGTGAGGAGACCAATGGAGGCTGTGAGGTGCTGTGCTGTAACACCATCGGGAGCTTCTACTGCAGATGTCCTTCTGGCCTCAAGCTCCACGCCGATGGGAAGAGCTGTCAAGGTGACCAGCCTATACACATACATATATAAATATATGTATGTTATATATATGTATGCCAGTATTTCTTATATGAAGGTACATGTGGACTGCAGGGGGTACTCCGGACATTAACAACAATAAAGTTGTTATTTTAATGTTGGTTATGAACTGTAAAATAATTCCACCTTAAGGAAATATATGAAAACCCCCTGAATACAATTGAGTATCTGAATAGTAGCATTGTATAACAAGTTTGGTAAATCTTTTCGATAAGAGCATATCGTTAGCAGTGACCAGTACTTGGCGGAAAAGATTACATTAGTAAAAATAGTTTGAGAACCACGGATGTATACTATAAATATATCGATGACCGTGGGATCCACAAACACATGCTGAGTAGAGGCCTTGAAGTGAGGCCTGGATACTGTGTGTGTGCGTGTGTGTGTGTGTGTATGTGTGTGTCCTGACCAGGGTAGGCATGTAATTGAATGGCTACTGAGTTACAAGCAATCTAAGTGAACAGATTGAAAGCCAAGTAGTTAAACCTTGTATCCTCGGCAAATCCTCACTCACAAATTTGTCTTCCTGAAAAAAGAATGATATTATATTTCATCTCAGTCTTCATTTCATCTCATGCTCAACTATATCATATTCCATAGCAGTAAAACCAATGTTGAAGCCAAACCAATCAAAGGCAATGCATTTGGTTGTCATGATTAAACTTGACAAAACCGAAAGCCTTGCTGATGTACGTCATGTGATCATCAAACCCAGGAGCCTTTCCTTAAGAGGACCAAACCATTATGATGTGTTTTACTACCACGCGAGTCTTTCAGCCGGACTGCTGGTAGACATGATGGCCGTACACACTAGTCGCGTTGCGGTGTGTGTGTGTGTGTGTGTGTGAACGGTGGAGGAAAGCACCACCACCGCCGGGCTACCGCGGGGGTGCCGCTCCGGGTGCGAGGCTAGTTCTCACCAGAACCAGACCTCCTCCTCCTCCTCCTCCTCCTCCTTCTCCTTCTCGCTGTGTTTTCTCTCTCTTTTTTCTTCTCTAGTTTTTTTTGGGTTGAATGTTTCCGATTAGCGAATGCCAGCGAGTGGTTGACTTAATCAGAATAATGGTCCTCTGTGCTATGGGCCAAGTCTTGGGGAGATGAGCTGGAAGGCTGTCTCGGATATGCCTGGCAAAAAATAAAAACACCACCAAGCACCAAGCCGCAGGCAGCAGTGAGAGAGAGAAAGAGAGACCAGAGCGTTTGGGGTCCGTCTCGGATGTTGCTGACAGTTAATGGGGATCGCTGCCACAGCCGGGCCTTCGCGGCCATCTCGGCAGCACCACAGAAAGCAAGCCCTGGTCCTGGCCCGGACCGCCCGGACCCGGACCGCCCACCCGCCCACCGCAGCATTAAAAGTTCTGGTTGTCTGGTAGCTGGCAGCCGCCGGGCTGTGGAGCCACTCTGGGGCTGGAGGGGTGGGGAGATGGCGGGGTCTGTATGGTCTGGAAGCTGAGGAGAGATAGAGCCTGGAGGGATGGCAGCCATGTATAACTGTGGACCACACATACACACACACACACACACACATTCATGCACCCATGCACACACACACACACACACACACACACACACACACACACACACACACACACACACACACGTGCACACACACACACACGCACATGTACACCCACACACACATTCATGCCGACATGCACACAGGTACACATACACACACGTGCACACACACACACACACGCACACGCACACACACACACACACACACACGCATGCTCACACAGACATGCACACAGGTACATATACACACACACACGCGCACACACACACACACACACACGCATGCTCACACAGACATACAAAAAGAAAATAACCTCTTGTTTGACATCGGGAACGAGAGCTTTTCATATAAACATCATCTCAGTATTGTGGAGAAACGCTCCTTGTGATATCGCTGCTGTCTCTAGACAGAGCACTGCTAGGGTGCTCTGATGAGGGGGAGCCGTGATAGGACTGGCCCCGCTCCGAGCAGAGGACGAGGAGGAGGACGAGGAGGAGGAGGAGGTGGAGGAGGTGGAGAAGTAGAGTAAGGGAGCAGAGGAGGATAAGGATGGGGCAGGGGGGGAGGGAGATTGTGGAGGAGGAAGAGGAGAAGGAGGAGGAGGTGGAGGAGGTGGAGAAGTAGAGTAAGAGAGCAGGGGAGGATAAGGATGGGGCAGGGGGGGAGGAAGATTGTGGAGGAGGAAGAGGAGAAGGAGGAGGGGGCGGAGGAGAAGGAGTATATTGTAATCCTTTATTTGGTTGAAGTAAAAATGTATTTTGCATGGATAGAGTAGAGTAGAGGAGGAGGAGGAGGAGGAGGAGGAGGAGGAGGGGGGCCGTCACCATGCTGAGCGGAGCTGCAGTTATGTCAACACTCGCTGGCTCACACACTAGCGTGAGACTCTACCGTGTTTAGCACTTCATTTTAATGTGTGTGTGTGTGTGTGTGTGTGTGTATACGTGTGTGTGTGTGTGTGTGTGTGTGTGTCTGGGACTCTCCACAAACAGCGACTAAAAGTTGGAACCGGGTGATGTTAAGAAATCGCTTAAAAATATCCTGCCGGGGGGCATATTTGTTTTTACTAGGAATTACATTCCAAACAGAAAGATCCAACCAGCTCTTTTGGCCTCGTGCTTACAGATGTGTCTCAACCACAATGTCTTCTGCAGCTTCCACCAGGCCAGTGTTTTAGTATTGTATTACCTGCCAGTCCACCTGCCAAGACCCATAAATAAGTCCTGCCTGTCATTAACAACATCTTAGGAGGGCCTGGCTTAACCTACGTCCTGCTCGGGTATTATAGTCGTGTCTACTGAGAGAGCTCTATGTCTGAATCTGCGCCGCGATGGCGTGTAATGGCCGTCATGGGACTGGGAGCTATGGGCAGTGTACTGTTTCTAAACATGCCTGTTAAAGGTGCAGGTAGATCACATTAAAAACGTCTTTAAGATGATTAAAGACGCTCTTGTCTAAGACTATGGTGTTTAAAATGACCCCCAACTGAATTGTATTCAGCCTCGCTCAGCATGTATTCCTTTTTATACTCGTCATATTCAGCTGTCTCTTTAACTGGCATCATGCAGACTTATGGACTATGATTTACCATGTCTGCACAAATATGCTTTTTATGTGCAATATGGCTTGTGTGTGTGTGTGTGTGTGTGTATCTGTGTGTGTGTGTGTATCTGTCTGTGTGTCTGTGTGTGTGTGTGTGTGTTTTTTATATGTGTGTGTGGTGTGTGTGTGTGTGTGTGTGTGTGTCTATATATGTGTGTGTGTGTGTGTTTGTGTGTGTGCATGTGTGTGTGTGTGTGTGTGTGTGTGTATATATATGTGTGTGTGTGTGTGTGTGTGTGTGTGTTTCTATATGTGTGTGTGTGTGTGTGTGTGTGTGTGTGTGTGTGTGTCTATATATGTGTGTGTGTGTGTGTGTGTGTGTGTGTGTGTGTGTGTGTGTGTGTGCATGTGTGTGCGTGTGTGTGTGTGTGTGTGTGTGTGTGCGTGTGTGTGTGTGTGTGTGTGCGTGTGTGCATATGTGCGTGTGTGTTTGTGTCTGTATATATGTGATCTGTGTGTGTATGTGTGTGTCTGTGTGTGTGGTGTGTGTCTGTGTGTGTGTGTGTGTTTGTGTGTGTTTGTATGTATGCATGTGTGTGTGTGTGTGTGTGTGTGTGTGTGTGTGTGTGTGTGTGTGTGTGTGTGTGTGTGTGTGTGTGTGCGTGTGTTTTGTGTGTGCATGTGTGCATATGTGCGTGTGTGTTTGTGTCTATATATGTGTGTGTGTGCATGTGTGTGCATATACGTGTGTCTCATCATGCTCACTATAGATGACGGACTGCTGTGATTGCTGGCTGATTATATGAGTTAGACGCTATGCTGCTCGCTTCTCAGCCGTTTGAGTTGGCAACCTCTGCATTTGGCATCACCTCCACACTGGCGTTCTGGAGACCTTTGGTTCTGTTCTGTTCCGGCTAATATCAAAAGGAACGTTCCAGTAAATCATCCATTCACATTCCTGAGTGTCGATCGGCTGAATGATGCTCTCCCTTTTCATCAGACTAAACTGCTTTGAAGAGACGAGAGTCAACAGAGAAACAACAGAATCATCAAGAATGGGCCGGGTGCCTTGGGTGGTCCCTTGGGTGTTGTGTTGGGCGGTGTGTTGGGCGGTGTGTTGGTTGGTGCCTTGTTTGGTGTGTTGTGGGGAGCGTCGGGTGATGTGTTGGGTGGTGCGTTGGGAGGTGCCTTTTGGTGGTGCCTTGGGTGGTGCCTTGGATGGTGTGTTGGGTGGTGTGTTGGGAGGTGCCTTGGTTGGTGCCTTGTGGGGAGTGTCGGGTGATGTGTTGGCTGGGTTGGGTTGTGGCTTGGGTGGTGCATTGGCACGATATCGTTGGGTGGATCTAGGTTCAGTAGAACTAGCCAATGCTGAGGGAGAGGGAGGTCAAGGGGGGAGAGAGGTAGAGAGAGGGGAGAGAGAGATAGAGAGAGGTAAAGTGGTAAGAGAGAGGGAGAGAGGTAGGCAGGTAAAGGAGTAAGAGAGAGAAATAGAGAGGGGGGGGATGTAGAGAGAGAGGGGGGGGAGAGAGAGAGAGCGGGAGGGAGGTAGAGGGGTGAGAGAGAGGGGGGAGGTTCTTCAGTCTGAAGCAGCATGCAGGAGGCAGCAGCAGAATGAACCTCAGTGGTTCTGGTCCACACATGAGGTGCCTTGTCATGAGAAACAGGGATTCTTGACTGCTTTATTTTTTCCCTCCCCGATAAGTTATTTTTGTTGTGTGTGTATCGCCGCCGTTTGATTCGTGTCGATGATCTATTGTTTATTTTGAACTTTTCTATCGTTGAGTGGTTGGCATTCTCACCGGAGCGATGCTGGTGCTGTTGATGCTAGCTGCCGCCCTGGTGCAGCTGGCGTCGGCCGCTAACTACCCGTACAGCTACTATAGGAGGACGTGCTATAGGCCCTACTGTTTCCATGGATACCATCTTTACAACAGGGCTCACGGGGGAGCGGGTAAGATGCACGTCACCCTCCAAAATACAGTACGCTAAATACTATTGGAAAAATATGTCACTTTTAAAAGGACATATTTTCTGAAATTTAAACTCCACTTTCTCTATTGCTAAGTCGTTAAATTAAAATAATTAAATAAACAATGACATTTTTTTAACAAATCCGTCCATTGATAAAGTTATCTTTGTTTAGTCTTTTCTCATTTTCACATGTTGATCAGGTTAAAAAATTGAAAGAAACATTGTTAAGGTTTTGTTTAAACCAAACTATATAACATTAAATTAGCAACTCATACTTATACAGAAAATCACTTAATAAACGCATACACAGGAAGGATCCTCCATCGTATGTTTTTGTCAGCGATTAAACGTCAAGTCCGACACAAAATCGTTAAATTTTACCTTCCAATTTGTTATTTTTTCCCGCCATTTAATGACATTATCCCCGTAACCTGTGAGACCACAGTAGATCCACCACACCAAAAACAGGTGTTCCCTCTGCTGCTGTTTTGTCTGCCGACTCTGACTCTGACTCTGACCTCAGACCTCTGACTCAGACCTCCAGATGTGTGGCGGTTCCTTTGGTCCTGTCCTGTCTGCCGTGGACAGCTTGATAGCAGCCAGCTGATAGTAGCCAGGCCGGCCAGATTACACACACACGTCAACAACCAATCACCGCACTTAACCTCAGACCAGAGAATTGAGTGTTTGACAGCGAGGGCATGTCACCGTGGTGATGGTGATGATGATGATGATGATGATGAAGCATTCATGGGTGGACATAATAAGTAATTAAGCATTTAGCACTGACTCAGTCGGCAATGACGTTCTGCTACACTAGAGAGGTAATCGTTTTAAATAACATACGTTTGTAAAATACATACAAGAAATAAAATGCCATTATCCGTGTATGTATTACCACAGACAAACTACTCACATATGTACATTTTTATGATATGTATTCTGCACATAATATAGACACAGATACATGTGTGTGTGTGTGTGTGTGTGTGTGTGTGTGTGTGTGTGTGTGTGTGTGTGTGTGTGTGTGTGTGTGTGTGTGTGTGTGTGAGAGTGTGTGTAATACATCTTGTATGGTTCTCTTTAAGCGGAGGAGACGAGGATGATGGTTTTGGCTCTGGGCTCCAGCTGTGGTAATTAGAGTGAGGGGGGGTGGGGGCGGGGTGGATGGATGGGGATGGGGCGGGAGGGGTGCAGCAGCCCTACAGCACTCAGTTGATTTCCTTAGACACCAACCAACTAGGCAAGGAACACGGGTGGAAAAGAGAGAGAGAGGTGGATAGAGAGTTGGAGGGAGAGAGAGAGAGAGCAAGAACAGAATGGAGAGAGAGATGGAGGGAGAGAGAGACAGAGAGGTGGAGAGAGAGAGAGAGAGAGAGAGAGAGAGAGAGAGAGAGAGAGAGAGAGAGAGAGAGAGAGAGAGAGAGCGGGGTGGAGGGACAGAGAGCAGGATGGAGAGAGTGAGAGTGGGGTGGAGGGAGAGTGGTGGAGAGAGAGAGCAAGATGGAGAGAGAGAGAGCAGGATGGAGAAAGAGAGAGAGAGAGAGAGGAGGATGGAGAGAGAGAAAGAGCATGATGGAGAGAGAGAGAGGGCGGGGCGGAGGTTCTCTGGCAGCCCTCCCTGCAGCGGTGTGGATCTGGAAGCTGGCAGTGAACTAAACAAGAGGGAAAGTTTGGAGACTCTCTTCAGGGAAGTCTCTTAAATCCCAGAGACTTCCAGGTGGTTATATATGTGGCTTCGTTACCAGCGTGTGCGTGTACAGTCCCACGGGTATTTCAACCATAAAGTCCAACGCAGGTTCCACCAGGCCGAGGACCGCTCCCGTCGCTGTGTTTAATACGGCATGACCTGCCAAGACTCACCTCACCCCCCTTCACCCCCCCATCCCTATGCCAAGGCTAATAAATAACTCTATCCTATCATTTGTCTTTCAAGGGGCCTGCTTTTTAAACCAACCCCTTCCAGGTAAGGGTCTGGTCGTACCCGCGTGAACCCAGAGCTGTATTTATTTATATATTGGTAATGTCCAGACCGCAGACCGCAGGGGCCTACGACGTGCGCCGAAGCTTGGAGAAGCTCGGAGACTCACAGGTTTCCTCCGTTGGAAGCGTGTGTTTACGCTCCTGGGTTACATGCGCTCTCGTTGCAGAGCCACCGCACCCCAGGAGCCAAGCCACAGCCTCCATCGACCGCTCAGAAGCCGGCCGTCGCTTTGGTACTGTGTGTGTTCACGTGCAAGCTATCAGCCCTGTTCAAAGCGCAAGACTTGAGAGAGATTTGGGTTTTGATTAATTAGTCCGAAACTACTTAGGGGATTTGCATTGAGGCTTACTGTTCAAGGCAGGTCCCCAAATACGGACAACGGCGAAACCAAGAGTGTGTTGGCAGGATACAAGGGGAAGGTTGTTGCGTTTCATTGATTTTTGCGGTGCTTTTTTTCCCCCCCAGAGTTAAGTGTTGTTGGAGGAAAACTATTCTTGTCACAGTGATTCCGGCACACTCTTGAAATAGAGCTTTCCTGAAAATAGCCGCTTTGTGGAGGGCAGTGAGTGAGTGAGTGAGTGAGGGTTTTTTAATGCAGGCCTCTGCTGAGGGAACTAAACAAGGAATTACGCAACCAGACGTAAGGGGCTCTTTAGCTTGGCGCTAGCAGACACGCCTTTATGATGTGTTTGGTGCTTTAGTAGAGGACTGGTCGAGAGCTGTTGACTTTCACACCTTGGAACGGTTAATTTACTCATGACTATTCTGTCAGAAGCAATAAATACCAATAAAGACATAAAAAACACTTTGAGGGACTTTTGTAGCATCTGTATGAAACTAAAATTGCAAAGATTTGAGAAAAAACAACATGCACAATATGCAATATAATGTGTGTATGTACAGTATATACTGTATATACCGACGAGCTGGTCTCTCACTACAGCTGGTCTCTCACTACAATGATAGACTCCATAGCCTTTTAAACATACTGTACATGCACCTCTGAAAACCCGGTCTGTCTCTTTCACCCGCTCTGCCCCTTGGTTTACACCTGAGTTACGCCTGCTCAAGGCTAAAGGTCGTCGTCTTGAACGCCTCTATGCTAAAACCGGCCTTGTAATTCACAAGGACATGTATAACAACCACATACTTCTGTGATGAAGATGCTCTCTCTTCCGCTAAATCTTCACACTATGCCAACTTAATTAGGTCGGGTGCAGGAAAAGCTCGAACCTTATTCTCCACAGTTAACAGCATTCTTCTACCACCAGACTCCTCTAGCACCCCACCTGTACTCAACTGCTCAATGTAACACCTTCATGACCTTTTTTAATGCCAAAATCAAAAATATTCATCAGCAACTGACCTCCTCTAGCTATACACCACCTCACTCAACTCCATATGCTCCTCTTTCTTCTCCACTATCCAGCTTTGAACTTCCCACTGTTGCTGAAATATCTAGTCTCATCCGCAGATCCAAATCATCCACCTGCCAGCTTGACCCCCTTCCTACCCTCTTAGTTAAAGCATGTCTACCTTCCCTCTCCCCTTTAATTACCGACATCATTAATTCCTCCCTTACCACTGGTCTCGTCCCCTCATCCCTCAAAACAGGTGCAATAACCCCCATTGTCAAGAAACCTGGTGCTGACCCCAACAACTTGAATAATTTCCGCCCAATCGCCAACTTACCATTTCTCTCCAAGATACTTGAAAAAACAGTCGCAGCCCAGGTCCACACTCCTCTGAACAACAAATGAAAAAAATTGAAAAATGTCAGTCTGGTTTTCGCTCCTCACACAGTACAGAGACAGCTATGGTCAAAATCACTAACGATCTCCTGGTGGCAGCTGACTCTGGCCTCTTATCCATACTCATCCTCCTTGATCTGACTTTGACACCATCTCACATCACATTCTCCTTGACAGATTAGCTTCCATCGGTATCACTGGCACATCCCTCACCTGGTTCAGATCCTACCTCTCCGGCCGTACTCACTTTGTCCAACTCAAACACTTCAAATCACAGTCCCTTCCCGTCCTCACTGGTGTTCCTCAGGGCTCTGTCTTGGGTGCCCTGTTATTCATCATCTACCTCCTACCTCTCGGCCATATCTTCAGAAAATACGGTACCCAGTTCCACTGCTACGCGGATGACACCCAGCTCTATCTTTCCACCAAACCCACTTCCACTCTCCCCCCCACTTCCTGACTGCTTACTGGAAACTCAAATCCTGGTTCTCATCCAACCTTCTCAAACTTAACAGTGATAAAACCGAGGTTCTTCTCGTTGGTTCCAAGTCCACTCTGGCCAAAACTAATAATTTCTCCCTTAGCAGTCCCCCCCTTCCCCCAAGTTAAGAGCCTGGGTGTCATCCTCGACAGCACCCTATCTTTTGAAGCACACATCAATAACATTACCCGGCCTGCCTACTTCCACCTCCACAATATTAAACGTCTCCGCCCATCACTCACACCCAACAGCACCGCCATTCTCATCCACGCCTTCGTTACATCCCGTATCGACTACTGTAACTCCATCCTCTCTGGTCTTCCTCATAAATCTCTGCGTAAGCTCCAACTGGTCCAAAATTCAGCCGCTCGTATCATTACCAGAACTCCTTCCATAGAACATATCACTCCGGTTCTTCAACAACTCCATTGGCTCCCGTCAAATACCGTATTGATTCCTCACCTTCAAGGCCCTTCACAATCTTGCACCCTTATATCTCTCTGAACTTCTTCACGCCTACACTCCCTCTCACACTCTCCGATCCTCGTCTGCCTTCCAACTCACAGGACCTTCTGCCCGTCTGACCACCATGGGGTCTAGAGCCTTCAGCCACTCTGCCCCCCGTCTCTGGAACTCTCTCCCACAAGACATCCGCAACATCCATTCTCTCTCCACCTTCAAATCCTGCCTAAAAACGCACCTTTTCGTATGACTGTGTATGATTATTACTTTTTACTGATTGTTATTTTACATCCCTGTTTTTAAGTCCCAATTACTTTTGACCATGTTTTGTTGCCTGTTTATGCTGTGTAAGGTGTCCTTGGTGTCCATTGAGTTTTATATAATTATTATTATATAAAATATTATATTATATATGTTTTTAACGAAAAAAACGACTTGAAGATATACTGTATATATTTATATATAGTACAGTATACAGGACTGTATATACAGTTTACCTTTTTTATTGAATTATTATTTAATATAATGCATTAATATATCAACACATTTCAGTCAGCGGTAAAAACGCTCAAGTCAGCAACAACCAGGGAAAATCTCCCCCCCTCCCCCAAAAAAGGCGCATTTAAAAAAATTATTTAAAAGTTGGCACTGGCTTGGCTAGCTTTAGTTAATCTGGCATCAGGCAGGCGGTTCCAGTTTCCACCAGGCCAGCGGCTCACACACTAAAGCCTCTGGCTCGCAATTAAACATGAGCTATCCCCACCGTCTGGGGAGATCCACCAGGGACTCGGGACCTCGTAATGCTCCCGTGTTTCGGGGGGATAGCAGCGCTCAACGCCAGCTATTAGTCCAAACATAGCAGCAGCCGCCCTCCAGCCAGGGCCGTCTGACTGGGGGGTCCACCACCGCTGCTGCTGCTGCTGCTGCTGCGGACCCCATAAAAACAACGTATTAATCTCCCACTCTCTCCAAATGGGACGTGCTTAAGGAAATGAGCCTTTTTGTTTCGTTTGAGATCTTCTCACTCGTGAACCCTGTGTGATCCGTGATCCGTGTCCAGAGCGTTGCGTTCCCACTGCAAGACGCTGGGGAACGATGGGTTAGCGTGCTATCCCGGCACCACCACTGTTTGTTTGTAATTTACACCTCTTAGCGTCGCTGGAATGTGTATGTGTATTTTGCATCCTCCCGGTATTAGTTCCCATATGTGTTTGGCACTCACAACCCCAGGGACTCTGACACGAGCGGAGGAATTTCAATTCGGTCCTAAATATTTAGTAGTTGTTACCACATGGAAGTTTGTTTCCACAATGACTACGACCTCGCAATCAATCACGAGGTTGATCATCCATCATCCTTGGAGTTCTCCTGTGTACTGAAGTTTCCTTAACAATCTTTTTTTCCTCCCCCCAGACAACAATAAGTCAAATGTGGTAATTTCTGTATAATCGTCTCCTTATTACTCCTTCTGTGACCCCTTGTGTGTCACCTCACCTCCCTCCCTCCCTCCCTCCCTCCCTCCCTCTCCTCCCGTCCTCCCTCCCTTCCTCTCCCCCCTCCCTCCCTCCTTCCCTCCTCACTCCCTACCTCCCTCCCTCGCTCCCTCCCCCCTCTCCTCCCTCTCCTTTCTCTCTCCCTCCCTCCCTCCCCTCACTCCCTCCATCTTCCTCCCTCTCCTCCCTCCCTCCTCCTCTCTCTCCCTCCCTCTCCTTTCTCCCTCCCTCCCTCTCCGATCCCTCCCTTACCTCCCTCCTTACACTCCCTCCCTCACCTCCCTCCCTCCGTCCCTCCTTCCCCTCCCTTCCTCCCCCTCCCTCCCTCCCTCCCTTACACTCCTCTATCTCTCCCTCCCTCTCCTCCCTCTCCTCCCTCTCCTCCCTCTCCTCCCTCCCTTACACTACCTCCCTCCCTCCCTCTCCTTCCCCCCTCCTCCCTCCCTCCCTCCCTCCTCCCCTCTCTCCATGCAGATGTTGATGAGTGCCAGGTCCATAACGGCGGCTGCCAGCACAAATGCATCAACACGCGAGCCTCGTTCTACTGCGAGTGCAACCCGGGCTCCCGGCTGCACGTGGACGCCCGCACCTGTCTGCGTCAGTATGCTCTCCTGCTCCATACATTATCATCACATTACCCTTCGTCTTACTCAGCGCTTCCCATTGGAACACGCTGCTGTTGGCTCTCTCTCTCTCTCTCTCTCTCTCTCTGTCTAATCTCTACGTCGGTTTCCGTCATCTTGGCGTGTTTATGTAGCCGCATCATTAGTGGTTGCAAGAGGGTAAACATAAGCTAAACGATAGCGGCTAAATAAACTCATTAGCATTATTATCAGTGGTGGAAGATGAAGTACCCCAGATCAGTAATACCGCACGATATAAATACAATGGTTACAAGGAAAAGCCCTGCATTGAAAATATTACTGAAGTAAAAGTGTTCAAATATACTCAAAGTACCAAAAGAAAAAGTAAATGTACTCATTATGCAGAATGTTCCATTTCAGAATTATATATATTATATTGTTGGTTTATAATTATTGATGTATTAATGTCCCTTTAATGTTGCAGCTGGTAAATGTGAAGCTCATTTTAATGTATTTATATTTTATATATTACTTTTGTTAATTTTAATCTGCAAAGTAACTAAAGCTGTCAGATAAATCTAGTGGAGTAAAAAGTACAATATTTGCCTCCAAGATGTAGTGGAGTAGAAGTATAAAGTAGCAAAAATGTGAAATGCTCAAGTACAAGTAACTCAGATTTGTACTTTAGTACAGCACTTGCCTCAATGTACTTTGTTACTTTCCACCACTGATTACATAATATGTAGATGATTTATAATTGGAATGGCTGAGCGTCCCCGGGGTGTGAACACATGGGTCGCATCAGGAGGTGAGGTCTGCATATGTAGTGTCCCCTCAAACCAAGGGCTGGAAGGAACGCCAACTCAGTGAGCTGGACACGGCAACGCCACCGCCGTCGGAGACAATGTATGATAATAGCGTTGTGTATATAGACGGCCATTTGTATATATGTATATATATATCTTTATATTATACATATATGCATGCATGGGGGAATGGGCTATGCGCAGACCGTCCTGCATGAACCTAAGGATGCTGTTGATTCCCAGCAAGCGGTTCATAGCGATACGATCGCCCCAGACGCACGGCAGGGAGAGAGAAAGCAGATGTGCGTGCTGGGCCTATAAACGCAGCGCTCGCCTTAGTCTGCTGCCAGAGCAGGTCAGACAGTCTCCCAGCTACCAGTGTGTGGGTGGAGGAGACGAGGGGAGGGAGGGGAGGGCGTCGGGGGGCTGCTGGTTATTTGAGTTGGCAGGGACCAGTGATGATGGTGGGTGGTGGTGGGGGGGGGGGGATGTAACAGGGCCTGTGTGATGTGGCTAGATGTATGGACAGCCGCCCTTCACGCACAAAACCCTTTGCACATGTAGAGCATCACTCATGGGCTGAGGAGCCGCACCGAGCAGCCCACCTGTTGTTGCTCCCTGTCAGGAGCCAGGAGCCCCCCAGACCCCTCATGATGACCCCTCGTGAGAACAAGAGCTATAAGCATCAGTGATTGAGCTGGCTCTGTCTGTCCTGCCCTGGCCTCATCACTCCAGCCCCTCCAGCCCAACTCCAACTCCAGCCCCCCCCCCTTCAGATAGCTCTGTGATTATTGGCCCCGTTCTACCGATGATCCTGGGATGCCTTTTTTCACTTTCTTCTGTTTACCGGCCCCTCACAGCATACCGATCCGCTGAGGTACTGTGTATCCACCAGTCTTGCTGCCCTTCTGCGGAGGTTGAGGCCTTTTTAAGAGCGCTATCTGAGCGAGACTCTGAGCTGCGGTTTTAGATTTCTGGTTTGAATTGGTCTTGCTTGAGTAGAGAGTGCATCCCTTCTCCCTTTTCAATATTACCTTGTAACATTACCTTTCATCATCATGTGCAATACTGCTTCTCATTACCACTTCTCAATAATACCATTGCCAACTTGTTTTGTTTACTGAATATCTTCCCTATATTTTTCTTCTTTAGGCTTATTCACTGTACATTTTATTTTTCTCACTGTCTCACTGTTTTTATTCTCAAATACATGTTCTCATGTATTTTTGAGCAACCTCTGGCAAAAAAATTCCTTCGGGATGAATAAAGTTTCTATCTTATCTTATCTCAATCTTTCTCATCACCCGTGTGTCTGTGAATGAATGAATGTTTCATTGTGTTCTTCTTCTTCTTCTTCTTCTTCTTCTTCTTCTTCTTCTACTCAGCCGTCCACTCCTGTGCCGTCAGCAACGGCGGGTGCGAGCACTACTGCGTCCAGCAGTCGTCCGCCACTTCCGCTGCCGCTGCCGGACCAACTACGCCGTGGCCGAGGACGGCAAGCACTGCAAGCGTAAGAGGCGGTGGTCTCTTTCTCTCTCTCTCTCTCTCTCTCTCTCAGGGAATAGAATTCTAATCTATTCTATTCTATTCTACACAATCACACATACACACACACACACACCACGCACAGCACACAGCCCTTGTTTAATGACGAATACATCAAACGTATTATGATAGTATCAGTTCAAATTGTTAAGGGACCAGGGCTGACATAACTCGGCACAATTTGGGAAATAATCGGCGAATGTGTCACGCTGAGGCTCCAGTCATAACACGTTCTAAAAACCCCCGGGGGGGGGGGGCGACACTATTTATGTTCCGACGGTGATTATGCAGCAGGAAGTTCTAACCGAAATCCGTTAACTGCCGTTCACGGGGGGTTAGAGAGACCTTCATTTATTTTCTATGGCTCTTCCTGTTCTCTCCAAATGAGTCTTTGCGTGTTCCTCCTCTCCCGGGGGGGAATTTGGATCTCTGCCTCGGCCCGTGAAGCAAGGCAGTGGCTTGCTCCTCTCTGGGGGGCGGGGGGCTGGCGGGGGGGCTGGGGGGGGGGGGGGGGGGGGTGGGGATGATGACGCTGCGAGTGTTGAATGACTATCTTTAAGGCAGTTTGGCGTCATGTAATTGTTGCTGGCGAACACCTTCCTATAATTGTATTATAGGAAGGTCCTTTTTACGAGGACCAACCGTTCTCAGCCCAGATGCTGGGCAGGCTTTTACATGTTGCACACACAGACACACACATACACACACACACACACACACACATGCACGCACGCACGCACACACACACACACACACACACACACACACACACACACAACACACACCACACACACACACACACACTTTATACAGACAGAGTTGAGTTGGGGTTAAGCTGTGGGAAGTCAGCATTCTTTCTATGCTTTAACTCTGCAAGACTTCAACTTACATTACCATGTCCTACTGTATCAGATCATAACCATATGAACGTATGTGTGTGTGTGTGCATATGTGTGTGTGTGTGTGTGTGATACAGTGCAGGATCCGTGCCGCCGATCAGAACGGAGGCTGCATGCACGAGGTGCCGTGTGGACGGGGGCAGGGCCCACTGTGACTGTAAGGTGGGATACCTCCTGGCTGAAGACAGCAAGACCTGCACAGGTAACTCCACCTCGTCTACGTCCATATCCACCACTGGACGGGATGGGGTGTGGGCGGGGGGAGCAGGGGTAGGCTAGAGGCTGTCTGACCCTCAAGGCCTTGTATGTTTCTTCCGAAATGCGTCGGAAACCGGCTTCCGATGCTTATGTTGGGTTCTTTTTGTTCGTTTGAATGGGAAAAGTCACTCTCAGAATCCGGGGGCTTGGAGACCAGCGCCAGATCTTGGCAGGACCTACTTGCCTTGACGGACAGCCTCCTATACTCTAGTACCGCCCCAATATCAGCCAGTTCTGTGGAACTGTACAAGATAAAGTCAAAATCGGATGTCCAATTTGTTCTGATCTCAGAACATTTCTGAAGAAGCATCCAGAGGCCTTAAGCCTGGCTTCTGGGAGTCAAAGCCTAGTCTACCTGCAGGCGTCCGTCACCAAGATGCCTCAGTCTTCCCTGGTGAGTCAGCCACCGCTAAATGACTAAATATCCATCTTCATAGACGTGAGCATTTGCGATAGATAGCTTGAGCTGTGCTGAGGCATCACAGCTGAGTTGTTGTGTTTTCCAGACATCGACGAGT
Organism: Coryphaenoides rupestris; assembly: GCA_002895965.2. NCBI lineage: Eukaryota > Metazoa > Chordata > Actinopteri > Gadiformes > Macrouridae > Coryphaenoides > Coryphaenoides rupestris. The sequence continues at coordinate 4,859 of PIJE02003202.1, read as the reverse complement.
GTGAAACTCCGCAGGCCAACTGCGCCCACGGGTGCCACAACACACTGGGCTCCTACGCCTGCGTGTGTCTCACGGCCTACGAGCTGGGCGCCGATGGAAGCAGTGCTACAGTAGGTCTACTGCATACTGCATACTGTATAGTACAGACTACATACTACATATACTACAACTACTAACCAGCAGTGCTACAGTAGGTCTACTGCATACTGCATACTGTATAGTACAGACTACATACTACATATACTACAACTACTAACCAGCAGTGCTACAGTGGGTCTACTGCATACTACATACTATATACTGTATACTACATACTATATGTACTATATACTACATACTATATGCTACAACTACTAACAAGCAGTGCTACAGTGGGTCTACTGCATACTACATACTATATACTGTATACTACATACTACATGTACTATATTCTATATACTACATACTATATGCTACAACTACTAACAAGGAGTGTTAGAGTGGGTGTACTGCATACTGCATACTGTATACGACATACTACATGCTACATACTACATAATACAACACAGGCCTACTATACACTACCACACGATCACGTGTGTGTGTGTGTGTGTTGTGTGTGTTGTGTGTGTGTGTGTGTGTGTGTGTGTGTGTGTGGTAGAGGATCGAGATGGAGATAGTGAATAGCTGTGAGAACAGCAACGGAGGCTGTTCCCACCACTGGCCAACATTCCACCAGCGGACCCGTGTGCTCCTGTAACCAAGGTTACGCCTCCACGACGACCTTAAAACCTGCGCGGTAAGCTGGAGCATTGTCAACTGATAGCATGCAATGTGAAATCTTGTATCTATACACACCAATTATCTACAGTAATTGCCATTACCACTGCCTACTGCTATATTATTATTATTACGGCATCACAGGGAAGTCATAACAGTATTTCTACGGCGGGACTGCTCGTAAATCGATGGCAGGGAACCAAAGAAGAAATAAAATTGATGATGTGGATTATCGCCTCGGCGGGCGCTTTAGCTTGGCACACGCTTCACTCGCAGAGGTCGGAACATGGAGACCCCCGACACCAAACTCTAACACTTCTTCTCTGTGTCTGCGTGTGAAGCTCAATTCCCCTGGAGTCCACCCCGGTGTTCATGTTGGCCCGACGACCGACGTCTCGTTGTAAGGTCCGCCTGTAACCGTGTTGCGTTACGCGGCGGTGTGGCCGTGTTGCGACGTGTTGTGTTTGGCAGACGTGGACGAGTGCGGCCGAGCAGCAGTCGTGTTGCGAGCAGGACTGCACCAACTATCCGGGGGCTACGAGTGCTACTGCACCGCTGGGTACCGCCTCAACGCCGACGGGTGCGGCTGTGACGGTAGGACCCCCAAGTCTGAGGGAAGAAATGTATATTGGCCAAGCGGAGACGGAGAGAGAGAGAGAGCAATGTTTTCATTCACAAAGCCGGGGAGAACATTTATTATGCCTGCTGAATGTGGGGGTCGCTTCCAACGGCAAAAAACGCTCAACGTCTCACTCACTGGCGAGCGACTTTGTAAAGGTTGTGTTTAGCTGAGGGTAGGGTGGGGTGGAGGCGGGTGGGGGGTGGGGGGTGTAGTTTTGGCGTGGTCTCTAACTGGTGTGTGGTGTGTCGCCCAGATGTGGACCGAGTGTCTGGCCACCAACGCGGCTGGCGACCACACGTGCGAGAACAACGCCGGCTCCTTCCAATGCTTCTGCCGACGGAGCTTCCGTCTCGATGAGGACCGGCGCTCCTGTGTCCGTGAGTAGCACCACACACACTGAACCCTGAACCCTGAACCATTAACTCTGAACCCTGAACCCTGAACCCTGAACCATTAACCCTTACCCATGAACCCTGAACCATGAACCTGAACCCTGAAACCATGCCCAACCATGAACCATGAACCCTGAACACCTGAACCTGAACACTGAACCCTGAACCATGAACCATGACCCTGAAACCTGAACACTGAACCTGAACCCTGAAACACCTGAACACTGAACCCTGAACCAGAACACTGAACCCTGAACACTGAACACTGAACCAGGAACTACGCCAACTAATACATCATGTGTGAGGCTGATAAATGCTTTTAAATAATTAGTCCCGACGAATAATAATAATAATTATAATTATAATAATAATAAACTATTTGTATAAGTTATGTAAAAACAACACAATGACAGAAAGCCAGAAGTTCTAGAAGGACGATCTGCTTGGAGGCCTCTGAGATTAGCACCATGTCTGGCCCTAGTGTTGTTGCAGCCGCATTTTCTGGGAACTTCAGTCGCTTCCCCAGATCAACCTTCAGCTCTCGGTCTTGTGCCGCTGCCAGTAGGCCAGAGGAAGTGGCCCTGGCCGCTGGTGTTGGCTTCTCCCCAACCCTGATGAAATCGATGGTAACAAACAGAACTCAGAACAAGCGGCGAACCCAGGTGAACATAATCAGCATTCACACAGTAAATACAGGTGTGCCACTAACACGCAGGGGGACAACAAGCCATGTGTGTGTGTGTGTGTGTGTGTAGGGCTTGGTGGGGGGTGGGTGATCGTGCCAGTGTCCTACTCTTTACCACAGCACATGTGTCTGTGGTCTGGGCTTCTCTTCCAAAAGGCCTCTGGTATCTCCAGCCCGCCCCATCTCCTGTTGGCAGCCATCTTGTTTGAATGTGCCTTGATGAGGGAGTTGATGAGGGAGGCCTGGTGTTGTGTATCCTGTCCTATGGGGCGGACGGGTTGAGGCATCCTGCCTGTGTTGGGATTTTAATCTTTTTCAAAACTTCGGAACATGTTTTTGCAAAGTAATTACTCTGGAAGGCTGTCTTTGTTTTATTAATATAATATAATATAATATAATATAATATAATATAATGTAATTGTTAATAATATAATTAATCTCCCTCTCTCTCTCTCTCTCTCTCTCTCTCTCTCTCTCTCTCTCTCTCTCTCGATATATATATATATTGTATATATATGTTTCTCTCTCTCTGTGTCTCTGTCTCTGTCTCTCTCTCTCTCTTTCTCTCTCTCTGAATAGAATAGAATAGAATAGAATAGAACTTTATTAATCCCGAAGGAAATTCTTGTGCCAGGTTGCACAGCAATACAGTACAATAAAACAATATGGAAACAACAGAATAATAAAAATAACTAACAGGATTTACAATTTACAGTTAAAATATACAAATATGTGGGCAAGATAAGATATTCTGACGGCGAAAACGCTCCTGTGTCCGTGAGTAGCACCACACACACTGAACCCTGAACCCTGAACCATTAACTCTGAACCCTGAACCCTGAACCATGAACCCTGAACCCTGAACACTGAACACTGAACCCTGAACGATGAACGATGAACCATGAACCATGAACCATGAACCATGAACACTGAACCCTGAACCCTGAACCATGAACCATGAGCCCTGAAACCTGAACACTGAACACTGAACACTGAACCCTGAACCCTCAACCATGAACCATGAACCCTGAACCCTGAACACTGAACACTGAACCCTGAACCATGAACGATGAACGATGAACCATGAACCATGAACCATGAGCCCTGAAACCTGAACACTGAACCCTGAACTCAGAACACTGAACACTGAACCCTGAACCCTGACCCTTGAACCAGGAACTACGCCACCTCATACATCATGTGTGAGGCTGATAAATGCTTTTAAATAATTAGTCCTGACGAATAATAATAATAATTATAATTATAATAATAAACTATTTGTGTAAGTTATGTAAAAACAACACAATGACAGAAAGCCAGAACCACTAGGGACCATGCAGGAACTGTGAGTTCTAGAAGGACGATCTGCTTGGAGGCCTCTGAGATTAGCACCATGTCTAGCCTTAGTGTTGTTGCAGCCGCATTTTCTGGGAACTTCAGTCGCTTCCCCAGATCAACCTTCAGCTCTCGGTCTTGTGCCGCTGCCAGTAGGCCAGAGGAAGTGGCCCTGGCCGCTGGTGTTGGCTTCTCCCCAACCCTGATGAAATCGATGGTAACAAACAGAACTCAGAACAAGCGGCGAACCCAGGTGAACATAATCAGCATTCACACAGTAAATACAGGTGTGCCACTAACACGCAGGGGGACAACAAGCCATATGTGTGTGTGTGTGTGTGTGTGTGTGTGTAGGGCTTGGTGGGGGGTGGGTGATCGTGCCAGTGTCCTACTCTTTACCACAGCACATGTGTCTGTGGTCTGGGCTTCTCTTCCAAAAGGCCTCTGGTATCTCCAGCCCTCCCCATCTCCTGTTGGCAGCCATCTTGTTTGAATGTGCCTTGATGAGGGAGTTGATGAGGGAGGCCTGTTGTTGTGTATCCTGTCCTATGGGGCGGGCGGGTTGAGGCATCCTGCCTGTGTTGGGATTTTAATCTTTTTCAAAACTTCGGAACATGTTTTTGCAAAGTAATTACTCTGGAAGGCTGTCTTTGTTTTATTAATATAATATAATATAATATAATATAATGTAATTGTTAATAATATAATTAATCTCCCTCTCTCTCTTTCTCTCTCTCTCTCTCTCTCTCGATATATATATATATTGTATATATATGTTTCTCTCTCTCTTTCTCTCTTTCTCTCTCTCTGAATAGAATAGAATAGAATAGAACTTTATTAATCCCGAAGGAAATTCTTATGCCAGGTTGCATAGCGATACAGTACAATAAAACAATATGGAAAACAACAGAATGATAAAAATAAACTAACAGATTTACAAATTTACAGTTAAAATATACAAATATGTAGGCAAGATAAGATATTCCGACGGCGAAAACAATTTGGCATAAATGAAGTGAAATATTATTGGACATGACATTAAGAATATTGCACATGATGATGAGAG
>PIJE02003201.1:10000-45188 GCA_002895965.2 Coryphaenoides rupestris | reverse complement strand
TACACTCCTCCTGTATACAGGTCAGTACTACCCTCTGTTACAGTCCAGTACCAACTCCTGTTTACAGGTCAGGAACCACCCCTCCTTGTTACAGGTTTCAGTACTGACCCATCGGGTCCTAAAGACCCTCCTGTTACAGGTCAGGAAACACCCTCGGGTCCTAAAGACCCTTCCTGTTACGGTCGGTACCACCCCTCCTGTTACAGGTCAGTACTACCCCTCCTGTACAGGTCAGTACTACCCCTCCTGTTACAGGTCAGTACCACCCTCCTGTTAAGTCAGTACCACCCCTCCTGTTACAGGTCAGTACTACCCCTTCCTGTTACAGGTCAAGTACCACCCTCCTGTTAGATCAGTACCACCCCTCCTGTTACAGGTCAGTACCACCCTCCTGTACAGGTCACCCCTCCTGTTACAGGTCAGTACCACTCCTCCTGTTACAGGTCCAGTACTTACCCCACCTTACGGGTCCTAAAGACCCTCCTGTTACAGGTCAGACACCCTCGGGTCCTAAAGACCCTCCTGTTACAGGTCAGGACCACCCCTCGCTCCTAAGAACCTCCTGTACAGGTCAGGACCACCCCTCTGTTACAGAGTCAGTACTACCCCTCCTGTTAACAGGGTCAGTTACTACCCTCCTGTTACAGGTCAGTCATGTACCACCCCTCCGCTGTTACAGGTCAGTACCACCCTCTCACTGTTACAGTCATGGTTAGGTCAGTACTACCCTCTTGTTACAGGTCAGTACCACTCCTCCTGTTACAGGTCAGTACTAACCCTCCTGTTACAGGTCAGTACCACTCCTCCTGTTACAGGTCAGTACTACCCCTCGGGTCCTAAAGACCCTCCTGTTACAGGTCAGTACCACTCCTCCTGTTACAGGTCAGTACTACCCCTCGGGTCCTAAAGACCCTCCTGTTACAGGTCAGGACCACCCCTCGGGTCCTAAAGACCCTCCTGTTACAGGTCAGGACCACCCCTCCTGTTACAGGTCAGTACTACCCATCGGGTCCTAAAGACCCTCCTGTTACAGGTCAGGACCACCCCTCGGGTTCTGGTCCTCCCAGATGTAAACGTTTGTTGATTTCCTCCAGGGTCATGAGGTGAACGCCCTCACCATCCGTCAGATGACTCCACTACATGAGGCCTGTCTGGGAGAACACGTAGCATGCGCTAGGGCGCTAGTTGACGCTGGTGCCAATGTAAGACACAACTTTGCTATAGGTCATGTAGCATAACGTTATACATGATGTAGCATGTACAACACTCATGTATAATGCTATAATGTAGCATATGAAGCTGCTATGATGAATGAATGAGGTCTTTACTATGCTAATACTATGTCTATCTATCTATAGGTCATGTAGCATATGAAGATATCACGTAGCATATAAAGCTATAGGTCATGTAGCATATCAAACTACTGGTGCTGTCTCCAGGTGAACGCTCGTACCATCGAGGGGTTCACACCGCTGTTCTACGCCTGTGCATTGGGCAGCGTGTCCTGTTCAGAGGTTCTCTTGGAGCATGGCGCCCAGGCCCAGGATGCCCTGGACAATCCTTCCCCACTCCACGAAGCCTCCAGCAAAGGTAGACCTCTGGGGACTCTGGGTCTTTGATGTTCACAGTCTATCTTCTCAGGTCATAGGAGATGTTTGCGTTCATAGGTAGATGTGTGTGTCCAGGTGATGGTAGATGTTAGCTTCTGGTGTGTTCCAGGTGATGGTAGATGTTAATGTTGCTTCTGGTGTGTTCCAGGTGATAGTAGATGTTAGCTTCTGGTGTGTTCCAGGTGTAGATGAGTAGATGTTGCTCTGGTTTTCCAGGTGATGGTAGATGTTAGCTTCTGGTTGTTGTTCCACTGGTGATACGGTAGATGTTGCTTTCTTGGTGTGTTCCAGGTTGGAGATGGTAGATGTTAGCTTCTGCGTGTGTTCCAGTGGTGGTCCCTGACCTGTAACAGGAGGGGGGGTAGTACTGACCTGTAACAGGAGGGGTGGTACTGACCTGTAACAGGAGGGGTGGTACTGACCTGTAACAGGAGGGGTAGTACTGACCTGTAACAGGAGGGGTGGTACTGACCTGTAACAGGAGGGGTGGTACTGACCTGTAACAGGAGGGGTGGTACTGACCTGTAACAGGAGGGGTAGTACTGACCTGTAACAGGAGGGGTAGTACTGACCTGTAACAGGAGGGTCTTTAGGACCCCGAGGCGTCCCTGGGCAGCAGCGTCGTGGAGAGGAGATCTGTCATCCCAGGAATCTGCAAAATAATACTTCAACAATAATACTTCAATACTTCCTACAGTGCTGACACGTCATCACCAGCGTGTCCAGTGTCTCGTGTCCAGTGTAGCGTGTCCAGTGTAGCGTGTCCAGTGTAGCATGTCCAGTGTCTCGCGTCCAGTGTCTCGTGTCCAGTGTAGCGTGTCCAGTGTAGCATGTCCAGTGTCTCGTGTCCAGTGTCTCATGTCCAGTGTAGCGTGTCCAGTGTAGCGTGTCCAGTGTCTCGTGTCCAGTGTAGCATGTCCAGTGTCTCGTGTCCAGTGTCTCGTGTCCAGTGTAGCGTGTCCAGTGTAGCATGTCCAGTGTCTCGTGTCCAGTGTCTCATGTCCAGTGTAGCGTGTCCAGTGTCCTGTCTCGTGTCCAGTGTCTCGTGTCCAGTGTCTCGGTGTTCCAGTGTCAGCAGTCCAGTGTCTCGTGTCCAGTGTAGCATTCCGAAGTGTCTCGTGTCCAGTGTAGCGTGTCCAGTGTAGCATGTCCAGTGTAGCATGTCCAGTGTCTCGTGTCCAGTGTAGCGTGTCCAGTGTAGCATGTCCAGTGTCTCGTGTCCAGTGTAGCATGTCCAGTGTCTCGTGTCCAGTGTCTCGTGTCCAGTGTAGCATGTCCAGTGTAGCATGTCCAGTGTCTCGTGTCCAGTGTCTCGTGTCCAGTGTAGCGTGTCCAGTGTAGCATGTCCAGTGTCTCGTGTCCAGTGTAGCATGTCCAGTGTCTCGTGTCCAGTGTCTCGTGTCCAGTGTAGCGTGTCCAGTGTAGCATGTCCAGTGTCTCGTGTCCAGTGTAGCATGTCCAGTGTCTCGTGTCCAGTGTCTCGTGTCCAGTGTAGCATGTCCAGTGTCTCGTGTCCAGTGTAGCATGTCCAGTGTCTCGTGTCCAGTGTAGCGTGTCCTGATCTATTAATACACATGGGGGTGCAAGCTGCTCTATCTGTAGCAGTTCTTGATATCAGACAACAAGTTTACTAGAGAGAGAAGTTCAGAACCTCCACCTGACCCCATGGACATCAGAACCTCCACCCGACCTCATGGACATCAGAACCTCCACCCGACCTCATGGACATCAGAACCTCCACCCGACCTCATGGACATCAGAAGGATCTCTCCATTCCTGCCCTGATGTACACACTGACCCTAGGAACTGGATGTAGTACAACCAAGTACTCACTCTCTGTGTACTGCAGTAGTACTCACTGCGGGTATTCTAATAGTACTAGATAGGACTCACTGGAAGTATTGTCGTAATACTAGATCGTACTTATTGTGAGTAATGTAGCAGAACATAGTACTTGTACTGTCACCGTAGTACTCGATAAGTACTCACTATAAGTCTTCTGTTGGTAGAACCGAGCGGAGATGCGGGCCGCTTCCTCGCGATTCCCCCGGACCACGTACAGCGAGGTGAGGAGGTTCAGCGAGATCTTGATGAAGAGCTTGAAGCAGAACAGAGCCAAGATGCTCAGGTACATGTTGGACGGCTGAGCCATGACACGCCTGCGGGCTGCCGGGTCTGGGGGGCCCGCCATCGCTGGGTCTGGACTCCAGGCCCAGTCCTGGTTCTGGGCTAGATGTCTGGTCCTGTTCTGGTCTGGACTCCAGGCCCAGTCCTGGTTCTGGGCTAGATGTCTGGTCCTGTTCTGGTCTGGACTCCAGGCCCAGTCCTCGTTCTGGTCTAAATGTCTGGTCTGGAGACCAGGCCCAGGCCTGGTTCTGGTCTATATGTCTAGTACTGGTTCTACTCTAGATGTTTGGTCCTGTTCTGGTCTGGAAACTAGATCTAGTACTGGTTTCTGGTGTGGTGGTCCAGTCTAGACCTCAGGAGTGAGGTGTAGAATGAAGATTGGATCAGGTTGCAGGAGCAGAGAATATAAATAGAGAGAGAGAGAGAGAGAGAGAGAGAGAGAGAGGGGGAGAGAGACAGACAGAGAGAGAGAGAGAGAGAGAGAGTGAGAGAGGGGGAGAGAGAGAGAGAGAGCGAGAGAGAGAGAGAGAGAGAGAGGCTGTGGTTGGGTTGAAAACAGTTCTAGTCCCTCTCCCTGGTGAACTGTGGTTGGGTTGAAAACAGTTCTAGTCCCTCTCCCTGGTGAACTGTGGTTGGGTTGAAAACAGTTCTAGTCTCTCTCCCTGGTGAACTGTGGTTGGGTTGAAAACAGTTCTAGTCCCTCTCCCTGGTGAACTGTGGTTGGGTTGAAAACAGTTCTAGTCTCTCTCCCTGGTGAACTGTGGTTGGGTTGAAAACAGTTCTAGTCCCTCTCCCTGGTGAACTGTGGTTGGGTTGAAAACAGTTCTAGTCCCTCTCCCTGGTGAACTGTGGTTGGGTTGAAAACAGTTCTAGTCTCTCCCTGGTGAACTGTGGTTGGGTTGAAAACAGTTCTAGTCCCTCTCCCTGGTGAACTGTGGTTGGGTTGAAAACAGTTCTAGTCCCTCTCCCTGGTGAACTGTGGTTGGGTTGAAAACAGTTCTAGTCTCTCTCCCTGGTGAACTGTGGTTGGGTTGAAAACAGTTCTAGTCCCTCTCCCTGGTGAACTGTGGTTGGGTTGAAAACAGTTCTAGTCTCTCTCCCTGGTGAACTGTGGTTGGGTTGAAACCAGTTCTAGTCTCTCCCTGGTGAACTGTGGTTGGGTTGAAAACAGTTCTAGTCTCTCCCTGGTGAACTGTGGTTGGGTTGAAAACAGTTCTAGTCCCTCTCCCTGGTGAACTGTGGTTGGGTTGAAAACAGTTCTAGTCTCTCTCCCTGGTGAACTGTGGTTGGGTTGAAAACAGTTCTAGTCCCTCTCCCTGGTGAACTGTGGTTGGGTTGAAAACAGTTCTAGTCTCTCCCTGGTGAACTGTGGTTGGGTTGAAAACAGTTCTAGTCCCTCTCCCTGGTGAACTGTGGTTGGGTTGAAAACAGTTCTAGTCTCTCCCTGGTGAACTGTGGTTGGGTTGAAAACAGTTCTAGTCCCTCTCCCTGGTGAACTGTGGTTGGGTTGAAAACAGTTCTAGTCTCTCTCCCTGGTGAACTGTGGTTGGGTTGAAAACAGTTCTAGTCCCTCTCCCTGGTGAACTGTGGTTGGGTTGAAAACAGTTCTAGTCCCTCTCCCTGGTGAACTGTGGTTGGGTTGAAAACAGTTCTAGTCCCTCTCCCTGGTGAACTGTGGTTGGGTTGAAAACAGTTCTAGTCCCTCTCCCTGGTGAACTGTGGTTGGGTTGAAAACAGTTCTAGTCCCTCTCCCTGGTGAACTGTGGTTGGGTTGAAAACAGTTCTAGTCCCTCTCCCTGGTGAACTGTGGTTGGGTTGAAAACAGTTCTAGTCCCTCTCCCTGGTGAACTGTGGTTGGGTTGAAAACAGTTCTAGTCCCTCTCCCTGGTGAACTGTGGTTGGGTTGAAAACAGTTCTAGTCCCTCTCCCTGGTGAACTGTGGTTGGGTTGAAAACAGTTCTAGTCCCTCTCCCTGGTGAACTGTGGTTGGGTTGAAAACAGTTCTAGTCCCTCTCCCTGGTGAACTGTGGTTGGGTTGAAAACAGTTCTAGTCTCTCTCCCCAGGGAGCAGAACCAAACCAGGGTTTGAATGAGAGTTCGCAGCACCCAAACCAACTATCGGGGGAGATGCTCCAGGGTTTGATTACAACTAAAACTGTACAACAGAACGGTATATTGGTGAACTCATGGTGAGCACCGTGCTTCTAGCGGCGTGTAGAGAAGCACCAGATGGCCGTCCTCCTGGGTGCCGTCTGAGCAGATCTAGGAGGGTTAGAACCTAAAGCCCGGCTGGTCCCCGGATTAGCCGGCCGGCTGGAGAGGGTGGGGACGGGCGACTACGGTGTTTCTGCGCTCACCTCAAACACTCGACACGCTGAGCACATCTTGTATCTCGTGTTCCACACAAATCAAACACGTCTCCGGGTTTGTTCCCAAGTCATTCGGCGTTCCTGGGAGAATAGAGGCTTGTATGTTTTCCTCCAGATGGTGCCGAACTCATCATCCCGTTCCAAAGGTCTGAGTTTTAAAAGGCCAACCCGGCGTCTCGCTGCCGACATCCCAACAAAAGCCCAAACACAAGCCTGTGAGGAGACAATAGGAGGTCACCTGTTGTGTTTAAAGCATCTCCGCGGACAAGAGGGAGGCTGAGCTATCCTAGTTCAGCTCCTAGTTCATGGTGAGGCATACAGAGTCATCCTGTGTTTATATGATCCTCTGGTTTCCTGTGTCCTAGTAAACTTCCTGGGAGGAACAGCCTGGTGGGCTCACCAAGGAAGGAGCAAATGAGGAGGTGGCGACGAAGCAGGTCCACTGCACCAGATCTACTGGGTTGGTCCACTGCACCAGATCTACTGTGTTGGTCCACTGCACCAGATCTACTGGGTTGGTCCACTGCACCAGATCTACTGTGTTGGTCCACTGCACCAGATCTACTGTGTTGGTTCACTGCACCAGATCTACTGGGTTGGTCCACTGCACCAAATGGGGTGTGATGCCAGACATAGAATGAGGAGGGAGGGAGGAGGTGTGATGGGAGGGAGGGAGGAGGTGTGAGGGGAGGAGGGAGAGAGAGAGAGAGGGAGAGAGGAGGTGAGGAGAGGGAGAGAGAGAGAGAAAGACAGAGAGAGGGGAGAGAAGAGAGAGAGAGAGACAGAGCAGAGAGAGAGAGAGGAGAGAGGTAGACAGAGACAGACAGAGAGGGAGAGAGAGGAGAGTGTGAGGAGAGAGAGAGAGAGGAGGTATGAAGAGGGAGGGAGGAGGTGTGATGGGAGGGAGGGAGGAGGTGTGATGGGAGGGAGGGAGGAGGTGTGATGGGAGGGAGGGAGGAGGTGTGATGGGAGGGAGGGAGGGAGGGTGTGAGGGGGGAGGGAGGGAGGAGGTGTGAGGGGGAGGGAGGGGAGGGGGAGGGAGGGGGGGGGGGGGGAGGGAGGGGGAGGGGAGGGGAGGGGGGGAGGGGAGGTGTGAGGGAGGAGGGAGAGGTGTGAGGGAGGGAGGGAGGAGGTGTGAGGGGAGGGAGGGAGGAGGTGTGATGGGAGGGAGGGAGGAGGTGTGAGGGGAGGGAGGGAGGAGGTGTGAGGAGGGAGGGGGAGGTGTGAGGGAGGGAGGGAGGGAGGAGGTGTGAGGGGAGGGAGGGAGGAGGTGTGAGGGGAGGGAGGGAGGAGGTGTGATGGGAGGGAGGGAGGGAGGAGGTGTGAGGAGAGGGAGGGAGGGAGGGGTGAGGGGAGGGGAGGGAGGGAGGGGGGGAGGGAGGGAGGGGGGAGGGAGGAGGAGGAGGGTGAAGGGAGGAGGGAGAGAGGAGGTGAAGGGAGAGAGGGAGAGAGGAGGTGTGGGGAGGGAGGGAGGAGGTGAGGGGAGGGAGGGAGGAGGTGTGAGGGAGGGAGGAGGGGAGGGGAGGGAGGAGGGGGGAGGGGAGGGGAGGGAGAGGGGAGGGAGGGAGGGAGGGAGGGAGGAGGAGGGAGGGGGGAGGAGGGAGGGGAGAGAGGGAGGAGGTGGAGGGAGGGAGGGAGGAGGTGTGAGGAGAGGGAGGGAGGAGGTGTGAGGAGGGAGGGAGGGGAGGGTGATGGAGGGAGGGAGGAGGTGTGAGGGGGGAGGGAGGGAGGAGGGTGATGGGAGGGAGGGAGGAGGTGTGAGGGGAGGGAGGGAGGAGGTGTGAGGGAGGGAGGGAGGAGGTGTGAGGGGAGGGAGGGAGGAGGTGTGAGAGGGAGGGAGGAGGTGTGAGGGAGGGAGGGAGGGAGGGAGGAGGTGAGGGGAGGGGAGGGAGGGAGGAGGTGTGAGGGGAGGGAGGGAGGAGGTGTGGGGAGGGAGGAGGTGTGAGGGGAGGGAGGGAGGAGGTGTGAGGGGAGGGAGGGAGGAGGTGTGAGGGGAGGGAGGGAGGAGGTGTGATGGCAGGGAGGGAGGGAGGAGGTGTGATGGGAGGGAGGGAGGAGGTGTGAGGGGAGGGAGCCAAAGTGCAGTAGAGCCGGATGTCTGCGGTAGAAAGCAACAGTTTGCAGGACGAGTTTAATTTGACGACGCAGCACACAAGTTTACTAGGAAGAGTTTTACACTCAACTAGACGGTCAATAAATAGGACAAGTTGTGTTAATTAACTCCTCCTCCTCCTCCTCCTCCTCCTCAGTTCCCAGGCAGGAGTCCAGCACCACCTCCTCTCTGATTAAGTTCCCCCTGCATCTCCTTCTCCCGCCCCACAGAGGATCTCAAGATCAACTGGAGGTCCGCATTCAGCACCTCCACCCTGACCTACTCCGACCTCACCCACCTCCCCCCTCCCTCAGAGGCCCCTGCTAGCCCCGCCCCCCTGCCCCATGGGCAGGGGGCGGGGCTAGCAGGGGCCTCCACCAGCAGCCCAACAACAAGAAAATGAGAATGGATGACTCTGCGCTGGCGGCTCCCAGCACAGGGTAAGTGGCTGGTCATGAATAAAAGTTTCACAGCAAACAACAGGATTTTCTGCAAGCCTCTAGAAAATAAGTGGATTGATGGAGCTTCTGTCTCGGTGCGGCGTTAGAGGAGCTGAGCGGGAGGAGACTTGTTAGCGAGAGGCGGACCTGGTAGGACCTGGGTGGCTTTCTCATGGTTCCTTGCTGTTGTTTTCCCAGGGTTCCTTGCTGCGTTTCTCATGGTTCCTTGCTGTTGTTTTCCCAGGGTTCCTTGTGTGCCTCACGGTTGGCCCACCAGCCTGAGAGAACAAGGGGAGACGTTTCTACAGCTGCCCTCTGCCCCACCACACCTAGTGCTCCTTCTTCCAGGTCCCGACACCACCCAGCACCACCACCCTTACTGGGAGCGTGTGATGTCAAGGTGGAGTCTGATTGGTTCATTCTCTCCGCAGTGGGCGGACCTGGACTTCCCCGAGTTTCCCCACAGTGAGAGTTCTTCCAGTGGGCGTAGACCTCCACCCTCCCTGGCAGTTCTTCCAATGGGCGTAGACCTCCACCCTCCCTGGCAGCGGATGGTTTTTAATATTGAATATACATTTTATTATAATGTTCTTAACTCCACAACCAGTTATGCGTCTGGACGAGAGGAATGACTTGAAGGCATGTTTTAGATTAAAAATGCTAAATAAACATGACACAATACTTTGAAATCTTCATACTCATTAATTTTTTCACCCTACAAAGTAGGGTGAATTTAGAAGTCTTAAAGTAAAAAGCATGCAGAATATAAATTGTGCTTCCTGAACATCCAACATCCAAGCCTTTCATGTTGCAGGAACGTAAAGTCTTGAGCGTCTGCTAGAAGCAGTCCACCGTGTGCAGGGACGGGCTCGCCGACGCAGAGCTGGACACCATGTAGTGGAACTGGGAGAAACCGGCTAGTTTGTTACATGCTGCACCTGTGGAGGAAAGGGCATTATTACAGCATGAACGGTTACTACAATAGAACATTCATGAACATCCCTAACAGTACAACTTATTGTGCTGAACTAGTAGCAGACTGTCGTCCCCTCCTGTCTCTTTACGTCTCCTCTCATAAAGCCCAGGGATCCGCTTTCCCTGGCGCTCGCCGCGCTCGCCTCGCGTTCCAAAGCGCTGTTTGGGTTTGTGTGTTTGCACCGAGGGCTTGGCTCTCTGGCACCCGGCACAGCGCCTGGCACCGCACAGCAGTTCTGTTTTCTCTAAACTCAAACACTCACCATAATGGCCTGTTGTGTTAGCACAGATGACAGCCCCAAAGAAGTGTGGGTAATGCTTCTTGGTGCGGGAGACCGCCGCCCTGCAGGCAGCCGAGGGATCGGACCCTCTCACCTGGTGAACTGTGGTTGGAGTTCTAGTCCCTCTCCCTGGTGAACTGTGGTTGGGTTGAAAACAGTTCTAGTCCCTCTCCCTGGTGAACTGTGGTTGGGTTGAAAACAGTTCTAGTCCCTCTCCCTGGTGAACTGTGGTTGGGTTGAAAACAGTTCTAGTCTCTCCCTGGTGAACTGTGGTTGGGTTGAAAACAGTTCTAGTCCCTCTCCCTGGTGAACTGTGGTTGGGTTGAAAACAGTTCTAGTCTCTCTCCCTGGTGAACTGTGGTTGGGTTGAAAACAGTTCTAGTCTCTCCCTGGTGAACTGTGGTTGGGTTGAAAACAGTTCTAGTCCCTCTCCCTGGTGAACTGTGGTTGGGTTGAAAACAGTTCTAGTCCCTCTCCCTGGTGAACTGTGGTTGGGTTGAAAACAGTTCTAGTCCCTCTCCCTGGTGAACTGTGGTTGGGTTGAAAACAGTTCTAGTCTCTCTCCCTGGTGAACTGTGGTTGGGTTGAAAACAGTTCTAGTCTCTCCCTGGTGAACTGTGGTTGGGTTGAAAACAGTTCTAGTCCCTCTCCCTGGTGAACTGTGGTTGGGTTGAAAACAGTTCTAGTCCTCTCCCTGGTGAACTGTGGTTGGGTTGAAAACAGTTCTAGTCCCTCTCCCTGGTGAACTGTGGTTGGGTTGAAACAGTTCTAGTCTCTCTCCCTGGTGAACTGTGGTTGGGTTGAAAACAGTTCTAGTCTCTCCCTGGTGAACTGTGGTTGGGTTGAAAACAGTTCTAGTCCCTCTCCCTGGTGAACTGTGGTTGGGTTGAAAACAGTTCTAGTCTCTCCCTGGTGAACTGTGGTTGGGTTGAAAACAGTTCTAGTCCCTCTCCCTGGTGAACTGTGGTTGGGTTGAAAACAGTTCTAGTCCCTCTCCCTGGTGAACTGTGGTTGGGTTGAAAACAGTTCTAGTCCCTCTCCCTGGTGAACTGTGGTTGGGTTGAAAACAGTTCTAGTCCCTCTCCCTGGTGAACTGTGGTTGGGTTGAAAACAGTTCTAGTCCCTCTCCCTGGTGAACTGTGGTTGGGTTGAAAACAGTTCTAGTCCCTCTCCCTGGTGAACTGTGGTTGGGTTGAAAACAGTTCTAGTCCCTCTCCCTGGTGAACTGTGGTTGGGTTGAAAACAGTTCTAGTCCCTCTCCCTGGTGAACTGTGGTTGGGTTGAAAACAGTTCTAGTCCCTCTCCCTGGTGAACTGTGGTTGGGTTGAAAACAGTTCTAGTCCCTCTCCCTGGTGAACTGTGGTTGGGTTGAAAACAGTTCTAGTCCCTCTCCCTGGTGAACTGTGGTTGGGTTGAAAACAGTTCTAGTCTCTCTCCCTGGTGAACTGTGGTTGGGTTGAAAACAGTTCTAGTCCCTCTCCCTGGTGAACTGTGGTTGGGTTGAAAACAGTTCTAGTCCCTCTCCCTGGTGAACTGTGGTTGGGTTGAAAACAGTTCTAGTCCCTCTCCCTGGTGAACTATGGTTGGGTTGAAAACAGTTCTAGTCTCTCTCCCTGGTGAACTGTGGTTGGGTTCGCTTTTGGGGTGAAGAGCGAGAGAAGGGGAGAGAGGGGGGGAGGGAGAGAGAGAGGGGAGAGAGAGGGAGGGGAGGGAGGAGGGAGGAGGGAGAGAGGGGAGAGAGAGAGGGAGGGAGGGAGGGAGAGACTGGGCTAGATGTACTACTACTGACCTCCACTAACCACCATGGGAGAGCCAATCAGATCAGCGGCTGCATGTGTTTCGGTGTGAGGGCCTACAGACCTGGTGCAACAGTGCCCTCTGCTGGAGGCTCGGAGCCAATACAACAACAAGTTACACAATATGACGACTATTCTAGGGTTTGAGTATTTTGTGTCATATTGTAAAGTAGAGTTATATATCTCTCTCTCTCTCTCTCTCTCTCCCTCTCTGTCTGTCTGTCTGTCTGTCTGTCTGTCTGTCTCTCTTGTCTGTCTGTCTGTCTGTCTCTCTTGTCTGTCTGTCTGTCTGTCTCTCTTTGTCTGTCTGTCTGTCTTGTCTGCTGTCTGTCTTCTCTGTCTATCTGTCTCTCTGTCTCTCTCTCTCTCTCTCTCTCTCTCTCTCTCTTCTCTCCTCTCTCTCTCTCTCTCTCTTCTCTCTCTCTCTCTCTCTCTCTCTCTCTCTCTCATAGTTCACCAGGGAGAGAGACTAGAACTGTTTTCAACCCAACCACAGTTCACCAGGGAGAGGGACTAGAACTGTTTTCAACCCAACCACAGTTCACCAGGGAGAGGGACTAGAACTGTTTTCAACCCAACCATAGTTCACCAGGGAGCAGAACCAAACCAGGGTTTGAATGAGAGTTCGCAGCACCCAAACCAACTATCGGGGGAGATGCTCCAGGGTTTGATTACAACTAAAACTGTACAACAGAACGGTATATTGGTGAACTCATGGTGAGCACCGTGCTTCTAGCGGCGTGTAGAGAAGCACCAGATGGCCGTCCTCCTGGGTGCCGTCTGAGCAGATCTAGGAGGGTTAGAACCTAAAGCCCGGCTGGTCCCCGGATTAGCCGGCCGGCTGGAGAGGGTGGGGACGGGCGACTACGGTGTTTCTGCGCTCACCTCAAACACTCGACACGCTGAGCACATCTTGTATCTCGTGTTCCACACAAATCAAACACGTCTCCGGGTTTGTTCCCAAGTCATTCGGCGTTCCTGGGAGAATAGAGGCTTGTATGTTTTCCTCCAGATGGTGCCGAACTCATCATCCCGTTCCAAAGGTCTGAGTTTTAAAAGGCCAACCCGGCGTCTCGCTGCCGACATCCCAACAAAAGCCCAAACACAAGCCTGTGAGGAGACAATAGGAGGTCACCTGTTGTGTTTAAAGCATCTCCGCGGACAAGAGGGAGGCTGAGCTATCCTAGTTCAGCTCCTAGTTCATGGTGAGGCATACAGAGTCATCCTGTGTTTATATGATCCTCTGGTTTCCTGTGTCCTAGTAAACTTCCTGGGAGGAACAGCCTGGTGGGCTCACCAAGGAAGGAGCAAATGAGGAGGTGGCGACGAAGCAGGTCCACTGCACCAGATCTACTGGGTTGGTCCACTGCACCAGATCTACTGTGTTGGTCCACTGCACCAGATCTACTGGGTTGGTCCACTGCACCAGATCTACTGTGTTGGTCCACTGCACCAGATCTACTGTGTTGGTTCACTGCACCAGATCTACTGGGTTGGTCCACTGCACCAAATGGGGTGTGATGCCAGACATAGAATGAGGAGGGAGGGAGGAGGTGTGATGGGAGGGAGGGA
Organism: Coryphaenoides rupestris; assembly: GCA_002895965.2. NCBI lineage: Eukaryota > Metazoa > Chordata > Actinopteri > Gadiformes > Macrouridae > Coryphaenoides > Coryphaenoides rupestris. Next base: position 31,926 of record PIJE02003201.1, on the reverse strand, counting down.
GGAGGTGTGAGGGGAGGGAGGGAGGAGGAGGTGTGATGGGAGGGAGGGAGGAGGTGTGAGGGAGAGAGGGAGGGAGGAGGTGTGAGGGGGGAGGGAGGGAGGAGGTGTGAGGGGAGGGAGGGAGGGAGGGAGGAGGTGTGAGGGGAGGGAGGGAGGAGGTGTGAGGGGAGGAGGGAGGAGGTGTGAGGAGAGGGAGGAGGAGGTGTGAGGGAGGAGGGAGGAGGTGATGGGAGGGAGGGAGGAGGTGTGATGGGAGGGAGGGAGGGAGGAGGTGTGATGGGAGAGGGAGGGAGGAGGTGTGAGGGGAGAGGGAGGAGGAGGGGAGGGGGAGGAGGGGAGGGAGGGGGAGGAGGAGGGGAGGGGAGGGAGGGAGGAGGGGGGAGGGAGGGAGGGGGGGAAGGGAGGGAGGGGGGGGGAGGAGGGAGGAGGGGGAGGGGAGGAGGTGAGGGGAGGAGGAGGGATGAGGGAGGAGGAGGTGAGGTGAGGGAGGGAGGGTGAGGGAGGGAGGAGGAGGGGAGGAGGGAGGAGGGAGGAGGGAGAGGAGGAGGGAAGGTGAGGGAGGGAGGAGGAGGGGGAGGGAGGGAGGGAGGAGGTGTGAGGAGGGAGGGAGGAGGGGAGGGTGAGGAGGAGGAGAGGGAGGGAGGGAGGAGGTGTGAGGGAGGGAGGGAGGAGGTGTGAGGAGGGAGGGAGGAGGTGTGAGGGAGGGAGGGGAGGAGGGGGAGGGGAGGGAGGGGAGGGAGGGAGGAGGGGGAGGAGGAGGGGAGAGGGAGAGAGGAGGTGGAGGGAGGGAGGGAGGAGGGGGAGGGAGGGAGGAGGAGGTGTGAGGGAGGGAGGGAGGGAGGAGGTGGAGAGGGGAGGAGGAGAGAGGGTGTGAGGGGAGGGAGGAGGGAGGGAGAGTGTGAGGGGAGGAGGGGGAGGGAGGGAGAGAAGGGGAGGGAGGGGAGGGAGGGGAGGGGGAGGTGTGAGGGAGGGAGGGAGGAGGTGTGAGGGGAGGGAGGGAGGAGGTGGGAAGGGAGGGAGGGAGGAGGTGTGATGGGGGAGGGAGGGAGGAGGTGTGAGGGGAGGGAGGGAGGGAGGAGGTGTGATGGGAGGGAGGGAGGAGGTGTGAGGGGAGGGAGCCAAAGTGCAGTAGAGCCGGATGTCTGCGGTAGAAAGCAACAGTTTGCAGGACGAGTTTAATTTGACGACGCAGCACACAAGTTTACTAGGAAGAGTTTTACACTCAACTAGACGGTCAATAAATAGGACAAGTTGTGTTAATTAACTCCTCCTCCTCCTCCTCCTCCTCCTCAGTTCCCAGGCAGGAGTCCAGCACCACCTCCTCTCTGATTAAGTTCCCCCTGCATCTCCTTCTCCCGCCCCACAGAGGATCTCAAGATCAACTGGAGGTCCGCATTCAGCACCTCCACCCTGACCTACTCCGACCTCACCCACCTCCCCCCTCCCTCAGAGGCCCCTGCTAGCCCCGCCCCCCTGCCCCATGGGCAGGGGGCGGGGCTAGCAGGGGCCTCCACCAGCAGCCCAACAACAAGAAAATGAGAATGGATGACTCTGCGCTGGCGGCTCCCAGCACAGGGTAAGTGGCTGGTCATGAATAAAAGTTTCACAGCAAACAACAGGATTTTCTGCAAGCCTCTAGAAAATAAGTGGATTGATGGAGCTTCTGTCTCGGTGCGGCGTTAGAGGAGCTGAGCGGGAGGAGACTTGTTAGCGAGAGGCGGACCTGGTAGGACCTGGGTGGCTTTCTCATGGTTCCTTGCTGTTGTTTTCCCAGGGTTCCTTGCTGCGTTTCTCATGGTTCCTTGCTGTTGTTTTCCCAGGGTTCCTTGTGTGCCTCACGGTTGGCCCACCAGCCTGAGAGAACAAGGGGAGACGTTTCTACAGCTGCCCTCTGCCCCACCACACCTAGTGCTCCTTCTTCCAGGTCCCGACACCACCCAGCACCACCACCCTTACTGGGAGCGTGTGATGTCAAGGTGGAGTCTGATTGGTTCATTCTCTCCGCAGTGGGCGGACCTGGACTTCCCCGAGTTTCCCCACAGTGAGAGTTCTTCCAGTGGGCGTAGACCTCCACCCTCCCTGGCAGTTCTTCCAATGGGCGTAGACCTCCACCCTCCCTGGCAGCGGATGGTTTTTAATATTGAATATACATTTTATTATAATGTTCTTAACTCCACAACCAGTTATGCGTCTGGACGAGAGGAATGACTTGAAGGCATGTTTTAGATTAAAAATGCTAAATAAACATGACACAATACTTTGAAATCTTCATACTCATTAATTTTTTCACCCTACAAAGTAGGGTGAATTTAGAAGTCTTAAAGTAAAAAGCATGCAGAATATAAATTGTGCTTCCTGAACATCCAACATCCAAGCCTTTCATGTTGCAGGAACGTAAAGTCTTGAGCGTCTGCTAGAAGCAGTCCACCGTGTGCAGGGACGGGCTCGCCGACGCAGAGCTGGACACCATGTAGTGGAACTGGGAGAAACCGGCTAGTTTGTTACATGCTGCACCTGTGGAGGAAAGGGCATTATTACAGCATGAACGGTTACTACAATAGAACATTCATGAACATCCCTAACAGTACAACTTATTGTGCTGAACTAGTAGCAGACTGTCGTCCCCTCCTGTCTCTTTACGTCTCCTCTCATAAAGCCCAGGGATCCGCTTTCCCTGGCGCTCGCCGCGCTCGCCTCGCGTTCCAAAGCGCTGTTTGGGTTTGTGTGTTTGCACCGAGGGCTTGGCTCTCTGGCACCCGGCACAGCGCCTGGCACCGCACAGCAGTTCTGTTTTCTCTAAACTCAAACACTCACCATAATGGCCTGTTGTGTTAGCACAGATGACAGCCCCAAAGAAGTGTGGGTAATGCTTCTTGGTGCGGGAGACCGCCGCCCTGCAGGCAGCCGAGGGATCGGACCCTCCGCGCATCAGCTCCACAGCCAGGAAGCTGTTGGCGCGGAATAGAGCATCACATACTAGATACAAGAACATACTATAGAGCATCACATACTAGATACAAGAACATACTATAGAGCATCACATACTAGATACAAGAACATACTATAGAGCATCACATACTAGATACAAGAACATACTATAGAGCATCACATACTAGATACAAGAACATACTATAGAGCATCACATACTAGATACAAGAACATACTATAGAGCATCACATACTAGATACAAGAACATACTATAGAGCATCACATACTAGATACAAGAACATACTATAGAGCATCACATACTAGATACAAGAACATACTATAGAGCATCACATACTAGATACAAGAACATACTATAGAGCATCACATACTAGACAGGAACATACTATAGAGCATCACATACTAGACAGGAACATACTATAGAGCATCACATGGTATATATCACGTCTTAGATACAATGACCACAACATTCCTGTCATTAAATGATGTAAAAGACCAGGACTATGATAAATCATTCACATTTCTGAAGCTATGATGTAAGAAATATAATAGAATCTAAAGGTCAGAAGACTTCGCTGGAGCAGCTAAACTCTGCTCGGAAATACAAATAGATGATCACAGATCTATGCTTCAATCAGCATCAAATCCGACAGAAACACATTCCACTTCCTGAGGGGGGGAGGGAGGGGAGGTTACCTGGGGAGGGAGAGGAGGTTACCTGGGGAGGGGAGGTTACCTGGGAGGTTACCTGGGGAGGGAGGGAGGTTACCTGGGAGGTTACCCTGGGGAGGGAGGGAGGGTTACCTGGAGAGGGGAGTTACCCTGTGGAGTTACCTGGGAGGAGGGGAGGTTACCTGGGGAGGGAGAGGAAGTTACCTGGGGAGGGGAGGTTACCTGGGGGTTACTTGGGGAGGGAGGGAGGTTACCTGGGGAGGGGTTACCTGGGGAGGTTACCTGGGGAGGGGGAGGTTACCTGGGGAGGGAGGGGAGGTTACCTGGGGAGGGAGGGGAGGTTACCTGGGGAGGTTACCTGGGAAGGGAGGGGAGGTTACCTGGGGAGGGGGAGTTACCTGTGGAGGTTACCTGGGGAGGGAGGGGAGGTTACCTGGGGAGGGAGGGGAGGTTACCTGGGGAGGTTACCTGGGGAGGGGGAGTTACCTGGGGAGGGAGGGGAGGTTACCTGGGAGGTTACCTGGGGAGGGGAGTTACCTGTGGAGGTTACCTGGGGAGGGAGGGGAGGTTACCTGGGGAGGGAGGGGAGGTTACCTGGGGAGGTTACCTGGGGAGGGGAGTTACCTGGGAGGGAGGGAGGTTACCTGGGAGGTTACCTGGGGAGGGGGAGTTACCTGGGAGGGAGGGGAGGTTACCTGGGGAGGGGAGTTACCTGTGGAGGTTACCTGGGGAGGGAGGGGAGGTTACCTGGGGAGGTTACCTGGGGAGGGGAGTTACCTGGGGAGGGAGGGGAGGTTACCTGGGGAGGTTACCTGGGGAGGGGGAGTTACCTGGGGAGGGGGAGTTACCTGGGGAGGAAGCGCATCATAATGTCTCCGTCTCCGGTTGCAGCGGCGGCCCCAGCAGAGCTATCTGCGTAGGCCCCAGCCCCCACGATGGGGGAGTCACCAACCCGCCTGTCCATCAAACACAGAGGTTAGTATCAGACTAATCCCAGAGTAACACATTAGAATCAGAGTGAATGTACCCTGGTATCTATTTCTACTGACTGGTATCTATTGTTTCTACTGACTGGTGTCTATTGTTTCTACTGACTGGTATCTATTGCTTCTACTAACTGGTATCTATTGTTTCTACTGACTGGTATTTCGCGTTTCTACTGACTGGTATCTCGCGTTTCTACTGACTGGTGTCTATTGTTTCTACTGACTGGTATCTATTGTTTCTACTGACTGGTATCTCGCGTTTCTACTGACTGGTGTCTATTGTTTCTACTGACTGGTATCTATTGCTTCTACTAACTGGTATCTATTGTTTCTACTGACTGGTATTTCGCGTTTCTACTGACTGGTATTTCGCGTTTCTACTGACTGGTATCTCGCGTTTCTACTGACTGGTATCTATTGTTTCTACTGACTGGTATCTCGCGTTTCTACTGACTGTACCCTGGTATCTTGTGAACGGCTCCATTGGTTGAGGTCCCTGCAGCAACGTGACCATTTTCACTGATGGCGATAACCCCTGAACCAATCAGAAACACAAACAATCAGCCCTGGTCCAATCAGAAACACAAACAATCAGCCCTGGTCCAATCAGAAACACAAACAATCAGCCCTGGTCCAATCAGAAACACAAACAATCAGCCCTGGTCCAATCAGAAACACCAGCTTACCTATGGTATCGTGGGAGCGCAGGTTGGTGTGCCGGGGCCTCCTGCTGGGTGTCCGGGCCCCGCGGGGCCGGTAGGGGCCGCAGGACGTGGCCGGGTCAGGGACAACGTTCTACAGCAGAGAGAGACCGCTGCTACCATTAGCCATTAGCAGTAGATTACTCCTCCTAAACGTCTCTCCACATAATCAGTCTTTGTGCTTTAACTGCCTGATACAGCTGCTAAACCTGAGCGCAATCACAGAGGAATAAACGTGCTGCAGAACGCTCCATTAGTGCTGCCAGTCTGGTAATGTCTCCCTTCCTGATGAAATACAGAGGTGAGGATTAATCTCACACCTCCTGCCGTCTCCTGGCTGCAGTCGGAGCCGTTGTCTGGTGAGATGGAAGCAGCAGTGAACTGTGACCAGCAGGTTAGATTCCCTGTTCCCTTTACCAAGAAGCCTTTCCTTCTCATTCTCCTTGTTAGCGTCTCTACAGCAGCCGACAGCTGTCACTGGGTTACACAACCCAGAGGTTTTGGCTTAAATGAGAAATTTCAATAAATGCGGTCATGCGATCAGGGAGCTTTCTAAAAGTACTTCATTTTGATTGCTGCAGAAGTTCTTCATCACCTCAAGTTGGTTTTGAAATATCGAATAGGAGCACTTGGTGTAAAGTTAATAATCCATTCAGACAAGCCTGACAAGCCTGTGTGAGGCTGCAGTTGTGTTTCTGAAGACGTCTGCATTATTCGTGAACTTCCACCTCAGTCAAACTTCAATGAGTCCAAAGGTAACACCTTCCAAAAAGTTTGGGGGAACTTTGCAAATGACCGTCAATATCAGCGTCTCAATCTGACACTCTCCAGAAGCCCTTCAAGCACCCCACTCCCACCTGCCAGCGGGACGCCAGCGAGCCCGGAGGTCGGCACGGAACCCCAACCAGGAGACGCGTGGTCTTAAGAAGACATCAGCTCCACGGTAGACGTTGAGGTGTGGCTTTATATTCAGATCATCTCTTCACCGTGTGCTTGCTGTGCATCACTGTCAGCATTTATAAACATCAGCTTTTCAGTTCTTTTACAAATTCCTTTAAATCATTTTTCTCTGTCAATCCGAGTGTGAGGGTTGTGTGCTTTATCAGAAGGCAGTGTGAATTCTGCGGGCTGCCGAGGGTTTGGCTGACCAACAGCAACCCCAGGAACACGCCAGGACCTCCAGCCAGGGCCTCCAGCCAGGGCCTCATGCTGGGACTGTGAACTAGCAGCCAGGAGCAGTACTCCTCAACGCTCATTTAACCCAACAGTTAATTTGGCTTAATTTGGTCTGAATGTTTTCTGAGAAAAATAAAGGATGGCCTGAGACAATATTCGTATCTTTTCTAAAACAGGAAGTTATGGCGGGACTACTAAACACAGGAGGGACCAATGAGATGAGAGTATCGGTCCTGAAGGGTTGGTTTGTGGCACCAGCAGACCAGACCAGAGTAACCGTGGTAACCAGTACAACCATGAAGTCATCACGCTGTAATCATGATGGTATCATAATAGAACAGTGTTATGTTAATCATATATATATAATCATCACAGTGCTCCAGACAAGAGGACGTGCTTCTACAGTTCACATCAATGTTTCACAAGTAGCCACCCTTTCCACTCACCTTTCGATAATTGGGTTGGCAGTTGCCGTTCAGCCAGCGTGTGAAGATGCTCATGGACGTATTGGTAGTCAGATCTTCTGCTGGGAAGCCCATGTCCTCCGCAAAGGCCGTCGCTGCAGACACACAGAATACACTTCCTGCTACAGGTGCACCTCAGAGTCCATACCAGCTACAGGTGGTACCAGACTCCCCCACTCGGAGGGTGTGGTGGGTGCAGTACCTAACTCCCCCACTAGGAGGGTGTGGTGGGTGCAGTACCTAACTCCCCCACTAGGAGGGTGTGGTGGGTGCAGTACCTAACTCCCCCACCAGGAGGGTGTGGTGGGTGCAGTACCTAACTCCCCCACTAGGAGGGTGTGGTGGGTGCAGTACCTGACTCCCCCACTAGGAGGGTGTGGTGGGTTCGCTCCATCACAGCTCTGGCGACTCTGATGGCGTTCTTGACTCGTCGGAGGTCGGCCACGGCGCCCACCTCCATCGTGTCTCTGTCACATTTACACATAAAGTTACGTCAACTTCAATCACATGCATTAAATAAGTGGGAAGTGCTCTGAGGGCCCCAGGAAGAGCTTCCTGAGTTTGATGGATGTGAAAATAAATGGTATATCCGGTATAGATCTATAACACATAGATCTATACCGGATATAGATTTATCTCTGTCCATATGCTACTGTTTCTGACCCGTTGATGATGAGGGCGTCCAGGCTGGTCTCTCCCCGCTCATCAGGACTTCCCCCATATCCCACGCTGCCATCGCATTGGTCCACCTCACAGCGGCCACACCCCCTCTCCACCGCATCCAGTGCGCTGCCTCCTGATTGGAGGGCTTCCCAGGCTGCAGAATCAGATCAGATCTTAAACACCTTCACAGACCTTCAGTTATCCAGGACAAGGGTGGCAGGCAGACACACACACACCATATTGACTCCTGTGTTATGATACTGAGATAATATAAAGATAATTAGGCATGCGTCTTCATTTTAAGTCTAATTATCTTTAGTCAAGCGAGACTCAACTCTGAGCCACAAGCATGACGTCATTTTATAACGTCATGAATACACACACACACACTTTCATTTCCACTTTCATGTCCCACATGGACCTGCAGGACACTATGCGTCTCAAAATAGTAGTACTATTGCAGTAATATTGCAGTACTAGTTGTACGATTGTAGTGCTGCAGTATTGTAGTATTGTAGTACGAGTAGTTGTAGTACTGCAGTAGTACCCGCAGCAGCAGCGTGTTTGAAGGACCAAGTGTTGACGACCAGGGGGAGCGACGCCTCTCCCAGTGACGTCACCAGGATGACGCACAAGCAGACCAGTGACGTGATCATGACGTCACCCGCTCGTCTCTTCTTTGTTGTTTAATTCAGTAAATAAACGACAACGTGCCACGAAATACACTTCCGGATCTGGTCAGCTGTGGGGGCGGGGCTCTCTGTTAAAGGGACAGTACAAACTTAGTTCACTCTTCATGTCAACTTCTTTAATCTGACGACTCATTGAGATGAAGATCAGGTTTAACTCACATCACGTGGAAGCTAAATGGGAGCTAATTGGTTTTTTATTTATTGTATCATAGTGGTGCTATATCTGGGAGGGGAGGTGACTGTTGTCATAGTAACTCTGATTCAGGTGGAGGGGAGGTGACTGTTGTCATAGTAACTCTGATTCAGGTGGAGGGGAGGTGACTGTTGTCATAGTAACTGTGATTCAGGTGGAGGGGAGGTGACTGTTGTCATAGTAACTCTGATTCAGGTGGAGGAGAGGTGACTGTTGTCATAGTAACTCTGATTCAGGTGGAGGAGAGGTGACTGTTTGTCATAGTAACTGTGATTCAGGTGGAGGGGAGGTGACTGTTTGTCATAGTAACTCTGATTCAGGTGGAGGAGAGGGTGACTGTTGTCATAGTAACTCTGATTCAGGTGGAGGAGAGGTGACTGGTTGTCATAGTAACTGTGGTGGAGGGGAGGTGACTGTTGTCATAGTAACTCTGATTCAGGTGGAGGAGAGGTGACTGTTGTCATAGTAACTCTGATTCAGGTGGAGGAGAGGTGACTGTTGTCATAGTAACTCTGATTCAGGTGGAGGGGAGGTGACTGTTGTCATAGTAACTCTGATTCAGGTGGAGGAGAGGTGACTGTTGTCATAGTAACTCTGATTCAGGTGGAGGAGAGGTGACTGTTGTCATAGTAACTCTGATTCAGGTGGAGGAGAGGTGACTGTTGTCATAGTAACTCTGATTCAGGTGGAGGAGAGGTGACTGTTGTCATAGTAACTCTGATTCAGGTGGAGGGGAGGTGACTGTTGTCATAGTAACTCTGATTCAGGTGGAGGAGAGGTGACTGTTGTCATAGTAACTCTGATTCAGGTGGAGGGGAGGTGACTGTTGTCATAGTAACTCTGATTCAGGTGGAGGAGAGGTGACTGTTGTCATAGTAACTCTGATTCAGGTGGAGGGGAGGTGACTGTTGTCATAGTAACTCTGATTCAGGTGGAGGAGAGGTGACTGTTGTCATAGTAACTCTGATTCAGGTGGAGGAGAGGTGACTGTTGTCATAGTAACTCTGATTCAGGTGGAGGGGAGGTGACTGTTGTCATAGTAACTCTGATTCAGGTGGAGGAGAGGTGACTGTTGTCATAGTAACTCTGATTCAGGTGGAGGAGAGGTGACTGTTGTCATAGTAACTCTGATTCAGGTGGAGGAGAGGTGACTGTTGTCATAGTAACTCTGATTCAGGTGGAGGAGAGGTGACTGTTGTCATAGTAACTCTGATTCAGGTGGAGGAGAGGTGACTGTTGTCATAGTAACTCTGATTCAGGTGGAGGAGAGGTGACTGTTGTCATAGTAACTCTGATTCAGGTGGAGGAGAGGTGACTGTTGTCATAGTAACTCTGATTCAGGTGGAGGAGAGGTGACTGTTGTCATAGTAACTCTGATTCAGGTGGAGGGGAGGTGACTGTTGTCATAGTAACTCTGATTCAGGTGGAGGAGAGGTGACTGTTGTCATAGTAACTCTGATTCAGGTGGAGGAGAGGTGACTGTTGTCATAGTAACTCTGATTCAGGTGGAGGAGAGGTGACTGTTGTCATAGTAACTCTGATTCAGGTGGAGGAGAGGTGACTGTTGTCATAGTAACTCTGATTCAGGTGGAGGAGAGGTGACTGTTGTCATAGTAACTCTGATTCAGGTGGAGGAGAGGTGACTGTTGTCATAGTAACTCTGATTCAGGTGTGACTTCACTGGCCCCGCCTCCTCGTTTCACGGCGCCGAGCGTCTTAGCGCCGGGTGGAGGGTGGAGGGTTGTGTGAAGGTGGCACCACATGGGTCTGCTATAACACCTTGCAGCCCACGCTGGGTTCACGGTGCTTCAGGGGTCAAATGCAATAACCCCCCAACTCCAAAACGGTAGGGAAGCAAGTAGAGGTGCACCAGCACAAGATTTCATACAGAGGGATCATTGGGCAATAGCGTCTTATGAGGTTATTGTGTGCGTGGCTGCAAAATGCGTTTGAGCGCGAGATAAGTGCAGTTTGGACATCCATGCCTCTCGCGACTAAACGCTTGGTGTTTGATGCCTAAACCGATGTTGCCCCACTGTCTTATGATGTACTCATGCCCACACAAGCATTGGTAAGGTCGGATAAACGTTTCCATGAAAGTTGTGAAGACCCATCACCTTTTACTGTTTAACCGCTTAGAAACACACAAGCGCCTATTGTGAAAATGAATTGTGAACTACTCTCGAATGCAATAACCCCCCAACTCCAAAACGGTAGGGAAGCAAGTAGAGGTGCACCAGCACAAGATACATACAGAGGGATCATTGGGCAATAGCGTCTTATGAGGTTATTGTGTGCGTGGCTGCAAAATGCGTTTGAGCGCGAGATAAGTGCAGTTTGGACATCCATGCCTCTCGCGACTAAACGCTTGGTGTTTGATGCCTAAACCGATGTTGCCCCACTGTCTTATGATGTACTCATGCCCACACAAGCATTGGTAAGGTCGGATAAACGTTTCCATGAAAGTTGTGAAGACCCATCACCTTTTACTGTTTAACCGCTTAGAAACACACAAGCGCCTATTGTGAAAATGAATTGTGAACTACTCTCGAATGCAATAACCCCCCAACTCCAAAACGGTAGGGAAGCAAGTAGAGGTGCACCAGCACAAGATACATACAGAGGGATCATTGGGCAATAGCGTCTTATGAGGTTATTGTGTGCGTGGCTGCAAAATGCGTTTGAGCGCGAGATAAGTGCAGTTTGGACATCCATGCCTCTCGCGACTAAACGCTTGGTGTTTGATGCCTAAACCGATGTTGCCCCACTGTCTTATGATGTACTCATGCCCACACAAGCATTGGTAAGGTCGGATAAACGTTTCCATGAAAGTTGTGAAGACCCATCACCTTTTACTGTTTAACCGCTTAGAAACACACAAGCGCCTATTGTGAAAATGAATTGTGAACTACTCTCGAATGCAATAACCCCCCAACTCCAAAACGGTAGGGAAGCAAGTAGAGGTGCACCAGCACAAGATACATACAGAGGGATCATTGGGCAATAGCGTCTTATGAGGTTATTGTGTGCGTGGCTGCAAAATGCGTTTGAGCGCGAGATAAGTGCAGTTTGGACATCCATGCCTCTCGCGACTAAACGCTTGGTGTTTGATGCCTAAACCGATGTTGCCCCACTGTCTTATGATGTACTCATGCCCACACAAGCATTGGTAAGGTCGGATAAACGTTTCCATGAAAGTTGTGAAGACCCATCACCTTTTACTGTTTAACCGCTTAGAAACACACAAGCGCCTATTGTGAAAATGAATTGTGAACTACTCTCGAATGCAATAACCCCCCAACTCCAAAACGGTAGGGAAGCAAGTAGAGGTGCACCAGCACAAGATACATACAGAGGGATCATTGGGCAATAGCGTCTTATGAGGTTATTGTGTGCGTGGCTGCAAAATGCGTTTGAGCGCGAGATAAGTGCAGTTTGGACATCCATGCCTCTCGCGACTAAACGCTTGGTGTTTGATGCCTAAACCGATGTTGCCCCACTGTCTTATGATGTACTCATGCCCACACAAGCATTGGTAAGGTCGGATAAACGTTTCCATGAAAGTTGTGAAGACCCATCACCTTTTACTGTTTAACCGCTTAGAAACACACAAGCGCCTATTGTGAAAATGAATTGTGAACTACTCTCGAATGCAATAACCCCCCAACTCCAAAACGGTAGGGAAGCAAGGTGACTGTTGTCATAGTAACTCTGATTCAGGTGGAGGAGAGGTGACTGTTGTCATAGTAACTCTGATTCAGGTGGAGGAGAGGTGACTGTTGTCATAGTAACTCTGATTCAGGTGGAGGAGAGGTGACTGTTGTCATAGTAACTCTGATTCAGGTGGAGGGGAGGTGACTGTTGTCATAGTAACTCTGATTCAGGTGGAGGAGAGGTGACTGTTGTCATAGTAACTCTGAGTGTGTTGACACTTCACTGGCGGAGGGTGACTTGTCTAGTAATTGATTCAGGTGGAGGGGAGGTGACTGTTGTCATAGTAACTCTGATTCAGGTGGAGGAGAGGTGACTGTTGTCATAGTAACTCTGATTCAGGTGGAGGGGAGGTGACTGTTGTCATAGTAACTCTGATTCAGGTGGAGGAGAGGTGACTGTTGTCATAGTAACTCTGATTCAGGTGGAGGAGAGGTGACTGTTGTCATAGTAACTGCTTGTTTGTGTGTTGACACTTCACTGGCCCCGCCTCCTCGTTTCACGGCGCCGAGCGTCTTAGCGCCGGGTGGAGGGTGGAGGGTTGTGTGAAGGTGGCACCACATGGGTCTGCTATAACACCTTGCAGCCCACGCTGGGTTCACGGTGCTCAGGGTCACTGTGGGTCTCTGTAGGTCTCTCTGGGTCTCTCTGGGTCTCTGTGGGTCTCTCTGGGTCTCTGTAGGTCTCTCTGGGTCTCTCTGGGTCTTTGTTGGTCTCTATGGGTCTCTGTGGGTCTCTGTAGGTCTCTCTGGGTCTCTGTGGGTCTCTGTGGGTCTCCCTGGGTCTCTCTGGGGCTCTGTAGGGCTCTCTGGGTCTCTCTGGATCTCTGTGGGTCTCTCTGGGTATCTCCTGGCTTGCAGGTAGGGGGCGCCTCCCCGCTACTCGACATGTTCGTTCCTTCCTCCACGGATGAGGGGAAGAAAGCTGTGACCTTGGACACTCTCACCTCGTTTACATTATTCATATGGAAAATACAATTTCCACTGATATTTTATTCATGGAATCTTCCTTAAACAAACTACTTCTGGTGGCCGCGGCCAAGGAGACTGATGACAGGACGTAGACGCCACTATTATCACTTCCTCCCGCGTTATTGATCAAAATTAAAGAACAGCAGCGGGAAGAAAATGGACTTTCAATGATAACGTCATGAATCAACAACACGCTTTAGAGAACCCTCCTCACTGTAGAGGTTACATACAGAACCCTCCTCACTGTAGAGGTTACATACAGAACCCTCCTCACTGTAGAGGTTACATACAGAACCCTCCTCACTGTAGAGGTTACAAGACACACTGCAGACGATGTCTTGATGCAGCCACTCTGCAAGAACAGATCTGTCTTGCTGTGAGAACCATCCTGTTGTTCTACTGTTAGAACCATCCTGTAGTTCTACTGTTAGAACCATATGTAGTTCTGTTGTTTGTGGGAATGTGTGGTGTGTGTGGTTGGTGGCTGGCTGGCTTAATTGGCCTCACCTGGCCCAGTTAGAGTCTGGGGGGGTGGGGCTGCAGCCTCACCTGGCCCAGTTAGAGTCTGGGGGGGTGGGGCTGCAGCCTCACCTGGCCCAGTTAGAGTCTGGGGGGGGTGGGGCTGCAGCCAAACATCCGGCAATAAAGAAGTCTGAAGGACTTAAAATACATATGGTCTCAGATTTATTTCATTGATACTTTTCCAATGATGTCCTAATTACATCCTATTTGGCAAGAACCTTTATTGTGACAAGCTCTTATGCTCCGTGGTCTGTTTCAAAAACTCTTTGTTTTAGGCTTTTTAACCCAACAGTCAGACAAGTACAGTTGAAATATAATACAGCATGAACCTAAAGCCGTAACTAAAGACCATGGGCATGTCACATTACACTGGAGACACATTACACTGGAGACACATTACACTGTGAGACACATTACACTGGAGACACATTACACTGTGAGACACATTACACTGTGAGACACATTACACTGTGAGACACATTACACTGGAGACACATTACACTGTAGACACATTACACTGTGAGACACATTACACTGTGAGACACATTACACTGGAGACACATTACACTGTAGACACATTACACTGGAGACACATTACACTGTGAGACACATTACACTGTGAGACACATTACACTGGAGACACATTACACTGTGAGACACATTACACTGTAGACACATTACACTGTGAGACACATTACACTGTGAGACACATTACACTGTGACACATTACACTGGAGACACATTACACTGTGAGACACATTACACTGGAGACACATTACACTGTGAGACACATTACACTGTGAGACACATTACACTGTAGACACATTACACTGTGAGACACATTACACTGGAGACACATTACACTGTGAGACACATTACACTGTAGACACATTACACTGTAGACACATTACACTGGAGACACATTACACTGTGAGACACATTACACTGGAGACACATTACACTGTGAGACACATTACACTGTGAGACACATTACACTGTAGACACATTACACTGGAGACACATTACACTGTGAGACACATTACACTGGAGACACATTACACTGTGAGACACATTACACTGTGAGACACATTACACTGGAGACACATTACACTGGAGACACATTACACTGTGAGACACATTACACTGGAGACACATTACACTGTGAGACACATTACACTGTAGACACATTACACTGGAGACACATTACACTGTGAGACACATTACACTGGAGACACATTACACTGTGAGACACATTACACTGGAGACACATTACACTGGAGACACATTACACTGTGAGACACATTACACTGTGAGACACATTACACTGGAGACACATTACACTGTGAGACACATTACACTGTGAGACACATTACACTGGAGACACATTACACTGTGAGACACATTACACTGGAGACACATTACACTGGAGACACATTACACTGTGAGACACATTACACTGGAGACACATTACACTGTAGACACATTACACTGTGAGACACATTACACTGGAGACACATTACACTGGAGACACTGGAGACACATTACACTGTGAGACACATTACACTGGAGACACTGGAGACACATTACACTGTGAGACACATTACACTGTAGACACATTACACTGGAGACACTGGAGACACATTACACTGTGAGACACATTACACTGTAGACACATTACACTGGAGACACATTACACTGTGAGACACATTACACTGGAGACACATTACACTGGAGACACATTACACTGTGAGACACATTACACTGTAGACACATTACACTGGAGACACATTACACTGGAGACACATTACACTGTGAGACACATTACACTGTGAGACACATTACACTGGACACATTACACTGTAGACACATTACACTGGAGACACATTACACTGTAGACACATTACACTGGAGACACATTACACTGTGAGACACATTACACTGTAGACACATTACACTGGAGACACATTACACTGTGAGACACATTACACTGTGAGACACATTACACTGGAGACACATTACACTGGAGACACATTACACTGTGAGACACATTACACTGTGAGACACATTACACTGGAGACACATTACACTGTGAGACACATTACACTGTAGACACATTACACTGGAGACACATTACACTGGAGACACATTACACTGGAGACACATTACACTGGAGACACATTACACTGTGAGACACATTACACTGGAGACACATTACACTGGAGACACATTACACTGTGAGACACATTACACTGGAGACACATTACACTGGAGACACTGGAGACACATTACACTGGAGACACATTACACTGGAGACACTGGAGACACATTACACTGTGAGACACATTACACTGGAGACACATTACACTGGAGACACATTACACTGGAGACACATTACACTGTGAGACACATTACACTGGAGACACTGGAGACACATTACACTGTGAGACACATTACACTGGAGACACATTACACTGGAGACACATTACACTGGAGACACATTACACTGTGAGACACATTACACTGGAGACACATTACACTGGAGACACTGGAGACACATTACACTGGAGACACATTACACTGGAGACACATTACACTGGAGACACATTACACTGGAGACACATTACACTGGAGACACATTACACTGGAGACACTGGAGACACATTACACTGTGAGACACATTACACTGGAGACACATTACACTGGAGACACATTACACTGGAGACACATTACACTGGAGACACATTACACTGGAGACACATTACACTGGAGACACATTACACTGGAGACACATTACACTGTGAGACACATTACACTGGAGACACATTACACTGGAGACACTGGAGACACATTACACTGTGAGACACATTACACTGGAGACACATTACACTGGAGACACTGGAGACACATTACACTGTGAGACACATTACACTGGAGACACATTACACTGGAGACACATTACACTGGAGACACATTACACTGTGAGACACATTACACTGGAGACACATTACACTGTGAGACACATTACACTGGAGACACTGGAGACACATTACACTGTGAGACACATTACACTGTAGACACATTACACTGGAGACACTGGAGACACATTACACTGTGAGACACATTACACTGTAGACACATTACACTGGAGACACATTACACTGGAGACACTGGGTAACACTGGAGACACCGGAGACACTGGAAGACACTGGAAGACACTGGAAGACACATGCTTTTAAATCGAGATCAACCAAAATGCCCTCAGGACTTGAAAGATATGAAAGTTATCAGCTTTATACCGAGCCTTGTGAGAGAGGGTGGAGGGTGAGGGAGGAGGAGTGAGGGTGGAGGAGTGAGGGTATAGGGGTGAGGGTGGAGGAGTGAGGGTGGAGGGGTGAGGGTGGAGGAGTGAGGGTGGAGGTGTGAGGACATAGGGATGAGGGTGGAGGTGTGAGGGTGGAGGAGTGAGGGTGGAGGTGTGAGGGTGGAGTTGTGAGACGGATCACAGGAACCACTGGTGGCTCTGGATGAACACCAGTCAGGGTAAGCAAGTCCTTCCTCCACCTCATCCTGGAGACTGAAGCTCTCCTCCACCCTAAACAGCAGAGCACTCATGTAAAGGTCTTGTGTTTCTTTGTGTTCATAGTCATATACAGAATGTCATATTATTCAAGTGAGCCTTCCTTGAGTGATGGGTCTGGGTGATATTGTGGAGTGATGAGCAGGTAGGTCCATAAGAAGCCGTCTCCGTCTCTCCTCAGAGTTGAGTCTGGTTTCCAATGGCAACGCAGCAGTGAAGAGGCACGGTCCACAGGAAGCATCAGGGAACAGCTCCCAGCTAAGCACTCGCTTTCACTTCTGATTGGACTCAGTTCGGTTGTGCAGCGTCTGGTCGGCGGGACAGACGCCGCAGAACCGTCTGGGCGCTCCGGTGGTTCTCAGCTCAGACTGCAGGAGTCCAGCGGTTGATACTTCTAAATGATCATTGATCAACCAGTCAGTCAAGGTGTTCTGTACCGTTCTTCCCCTCATCAACGTGAAGACTTTTCACAGCAACTTAAGAACAGGTTTTCCGTCCTCTGTGGAGTGTGTCGACGTCCTGTGTGTTCTCTGCTGCTGTGGGTGCTGACCACCCATTCAAGTTAATTAGAGACAAAAGAAGAGGAATAATTCTGGTGATTGAGACAAACAACCACTTTGTTCACAACGATTGAATTGTTTAGTGAGCAATATAAGCGGGGATGACTCTCTGCCACCCCTGCCCCCAGCGACCAGGGCCTCCGCAGACAATACACTCCCATTCGTTTAGTAAAGATTTCTCCAACCACTGATTTCCAAATTCAATTTAAGGCCAATTCCTCGGCAAACAAGAGGAACGTTGAGCGTTTGTTTTCTCTGTGTTTAGAAAGACTTATTGATTGAGCTTTAGATGAACCTGTGTTGTCTTTTGAGATTTGTGCCGTTCGCCCCACCCGGTAATGACCGAGCATAATGAAGCTTGTCACCTCATCCTCCTCCACCTCCTCCACCTCTTCCTCCTCCTCCTCTTCCCCCTCCTCCACCTCCACCTCCTCCACCTCCTCCTCCTCCATCTCCTCCTCCTCCACTCCCCCTCCACTCCTCCCTCCTCCACCTCCCACTTCCTCCTCCTCCTCCACCTCCTCCTCCTCCTCTCCTTCTCCTCTCTCCACCTCCTCCCTCCTCCTCCTCCTCTTCCCCCTCCACCTCTCCTCTCCTCCTCTCTCCTCCCCTTCCCTCCTCCTCCTCACCTCCTCCTCTACCTACTCCCACTGGCAACAGCGCTGCGATTGGCATCCATCACCCAATCAATGGCATTGAATCAAGTTGAAACAATAAAATGAACTATTCACTATGTTGTAGCCGGGTGTGTGTGTGTGTGTGTGTGTGTGTGTGTGTGTGTGTGTCTGTGTGTGTGTGTGTGTGTGTGTGTGTGTGTGTGTGTGTGTGTGTGTGTGTGTGTGTGTGTGTATGTGACTTTATCTCTCATTCCATCTCTTTGTTGATTTGGATTTCTTCATCGTTTAGATACAGAGAAATAATCAGTGAATTATTGTCATGATTATTCTATCATTCTGTCATTTTAAAGTTTGACCACCGGATCATTCATTACAAACCCAAATGATATACAGTATATATATACCTTATAAATATACCTTATATATACCTTATAAATATACCTTATATATACCTTATAAATATACCTTATATATACCTTATAAATATACCTTATATATACCTTATATATACCTTATATATACCTTATAATATACCTTATATATACCTTATAAATATACCTTATATATACCTTATAAATATACCTTATGAATATACCTTATATATACCTTATAAATATACCTTATATATACCTTATAAATATACCTTATATATACCTTATATATACCTTATAAATATACCTTATATATACCTTATTATACCTTATCCTCTTATAGTTCACTAAACTACACAGTTCACACTCTACACTCTAATCTAACGGACCTCAATGTAGAGATGTGGAGGTGTTTCAGGTGGTCTACAGTAGGTGTGTGGAGGTGTTTCAGGTGGTCTACAGTAGGTGTGTGGAGGTGTTTCAGGTGGTCTACAGTAGGCGTGTGGAGGTGTTTCAGGTGGTCTACAGTAGGCGTGTGGAGGTGTTTCAGGTGGTCTACAGTAGGCGTGTGGAGGTGTTTCAGGTGGTCTACAGTAGGTGTGTGGAGGTGTTTCAGGTGGTCTACAGTAGGCGTGTGGAGGTGTTTCAGGTGGTCTACAGTAGGCGTGTGGAGGTGTTTCAGGTGGTCTACAGTAGGCGTGTGGAGGTGTTTCAGGTGGTCTACAGTAGGCGTGTGGAGGTGTTTCAGGTGGTCTACAGTAGGCGTGTGGAGGTGTTTCAGGTGGTCTGCAGTAGGTGTGTGGAGGTGTTTCAGGTGGTCTACAGTAGGCGTGTGGAGGTGTTTCAGGTGGTCTACAGTAGGCGTGTGGAGGTGTTTCAGGTGGTCTACAGTAGGCGTGTGGAGGTGTTTCAGGTGGTCTACAGTAGGTGTGTGGAGGTGTTTCAGGTGGTCTACAGTAGGTGTGTGGAGGTGTTTCAGGTGGTCTACAGTAGGTGTGTGGAGGTGTTTCAGGTGGTCTACAGTAGGCGTGTGGAGGTGTTTCAGGTGGTCTACAGTAGGCGTGTGGAGGTGTTTCAGGTGGTCTACAGTAGGCGTGTGGAGGTGTTTCAGGTGGTCTACAGTAGGCGTGTGGAGGTGTTTCAGGTGGTCTGCAGTAGGCGTGTGGAGGTGTTTCAGGTGGTCTACAGTAGGCGTGTGGAGGTGTTCTCCTCTCCTCCTCCCCTCCTCTCTCCTCCCCCCCTCCTCCTCCTCCACCTCCTCCTCCTCCCTCCTCTCCTCCCTCCTCCTCTCCCCCTCCTCCTCCTCCTCTCCTCCCCTCTCCCCTCCTCCCTCCTCCCCTCCTCCTCCTCTCTCCTCTCCCCTCTCCCTCCTCCTCTCCTCCACCTCTCCTCCTCCCTCCTCCTCTCCTCTCCCCTTCCTCCTCTCCCTCCTCATCCACCTCCACCTCCTCCTCATCCACCTCCTCCTCCTCCACCTCCACCTCCTCCTCCACCTCCTCCTCTACCTACTCCCACTGGCAACAGCGCTGCGATTGGCATCCATCACCCAATCAATGGCATTGAATCAAGTTGAAACAATAAAATGAACTATTCACTATGTTGTAGCCGGTGTGTGTGTGTGTGTGTGTGTGTGTGTGTGTGTGTGTGTGTGTGTGTGTGTGTGTGGTGTGTGTGTGTGTGTGTGTGTGTGTGTGTGTGTGTATGTGACTTTATCTCTCATTCCATCTCTTTGTTGATTTGGATTTCTTCATCGTTTAGATACAGAGAAATAATCAGTGAATTATTGTCATGATTATTCTATCATTCTGTCATTTTAAAGTTTGACCACCGGATCATTCATTACAAACCCAAATGATATACAGTATATATATACCTTATAAATATACCTTATATATACCTTATAAATATACCTTATATATACCTTATAAATATACCTTATATATACCTTATAAATATACCTTATATATACCTTATAAATATACCTTATAATATACCTTATATATACCTTATAAATATACCTTATGAATATACCTTATATATACCTTATAAATATACCTTATATATACCTTATAAATATACCTTATATATACCTTATAAATATACCTTATATATACCTTATCCTCTTATAGTTCACTAAACTACACAGTTCACACTCTACACTCTAATCTAACGGACCTCAATGTAGAGATGTGGAGGTGTTTCAGGTGGTCTACAGTAGGTGTGTGGAGGTGTTTCAGGTGGTCTACAGTAGGTGTGTGGAGGTGTTTCAGGTGGTCTACAGTAGGTGTGTGGAGGTGTTTCAGGTGGTCTACAGTAGGCGTGTGGAGGTGTTTCAGGTGGTCTACAGTAGGCGTGTGGAGGTGTTTCAGGTGGTCTACAGTAGGCGTGTGGAGGTGTTTCAGGTGGTCTGCAGTAGGTGTGTGGAGGTGTTTCAGGTGGTCTACAGTAGGTGTGTGGAGGTGTTTCAGGTGGTCTACAGTAGGTGTGTGGAGGTGTTTCAGGTGGTCTACAGTAGGTGTGTGGAGGTGTTTCAGGTGGTCTACAGTAGGTGTGTGGAGGTGTTTCAGGTGGTCTACAGTAGGTGTGTGGAGGTGTTTCAGGTGGTCTACAGTAGGTGTGTGGAGGTGTTTCAGGTGGTCTACAGTAGGTGTGTGGAGGTGTTTCAGGTGGTCTACAGTAGGTGTGTGGAGGTGTTTCAGGTGGTCTACAGTAGGCGTGTGGAGGTGTTTCAGGTGGTCTACAGTAGGCGTGTGGAGGTGTTTCAGGTGGTCTACAGTAGGCGTGTGGAGGTGTTTTCAGGTGGTCTGCAGTAGGCGTGTGGAGGTGTTTCAGGTGGTCTACAGTAGGGCGTGTGGAGGTGTTTCAGGTGGTCTACAGTAGGCGTGTGGAGGTGTTTCAGGTGGTCTACAGTAGGCGTGTGGAGTGTTTTCAGGTGGTCTACAGTAGGCGTGTGGAGGTGTTTCAGGTGGTCTACAGTAGGCGTGTGGAGGTGTTTCAGGTGGTCTACAGTAGGCGTGTGGAGGTGTTTCAGGTGGTGCTACAGTAGGGCGTGTGGAGGTGTTTTCAGGTGGTCTACAAGTGAGGCGTGTGGAGGTGTTGTCAGG
>PIJE02003201.1:0-2500 GCA_002895965.2 Coryphaenoides rupestris | reverse complement strand
CTAACGTTACACATACGTTTACACCATGCTACGTTACACCATGCTACGTTACAACAGCTACGTTACACTAACGTTACACCATGCTACGTTACGACAATGCTACGGTTAACGCCGATGCTATCGTGGTACATCATGCTACTGATTAGCATGACTACGTTACACAAATGTCCTACGTTACGCCATGCGTGTACACTAGCGTAATACACCATGCTACTTAAGCGCCATGCTACGTTACGCCATAGCTACGTTACACCAATGCTACGTTACGCATGCTACGTTACACATGCTACGTTAGCCATGCTTACGGTTACTAACTAAAACGTTTCACCATGCTACGTTACGACCTATGCGACGTTACGCCATGCTACGCTTACACTACGTTACACCCATGCTACGTTACACCATGCTACGTTACACCATGCTACGTTACACTACGTTACACCATGTATACGTTACCTATGTTACGCCAATGCTACGTTACACCATGCCTAAGTACACCATGCTAGTTACACCATGCTACGTTACCACTACGGTACGCATGCTAGCCCGTTACACCATGCTAGTTACACTATCGTTACACCATGTACGTTACACATGCTACGTTTACACCCTGCTACGTTACACTACGTTACCACCATGCTACGTGTACGCCATGCTACGTTAACGCCATGCTACGAATTACACATGCTACGTCTACGCCATGACTCGTTACACCTGCTACGTACGCATGCCTAGCGTTTACACCTACGTTAACATTCCATGTACGTGACCTGACTACTGTTAGCGCATGCTACGTTACGGCCATGCACGTTACGCACATTGCTACGTTACACCATGCTACGTTACGCAAGTGCTACGTTACACACGTTACACCATGCTGACGTTACGCCAATGCTACGTCCTAGCGCGCATGCTACGTTACACCATGCTACGTTACACCATAGCTACCGTTACGCCACGCTAATAATCAAAATCAATCAATACAACTTTATTTATAGAAGTCATACATGAAGATGCAAGAGCTGAACATAAGGGGTGAATAACAGTAGTTCTTTGATACAATGAATAAATCAAATGATCATAACTATGATGGTTTTCCGGTGTTTCTGTAAGTCCTCACAGATGAGCACAACCTTGTTCCTCAAGCGCTGAATTTCAGATCAACAGACAACATCACTTTAGAGTATTTTTGGATTCGTTGTTATTTTGAGAACGGTAACCGTCGGCAAACAAGAGCATCCTTTATATATGAGAAGATGGGATGGAGGCTGGTGTTGAGGGGTGAGGTGATGGTGGTTAGGGTGGTGTTGAGGGTGAGGCTATGAATGGTGGTATAGCGGTTGGTGGTTGAGGGGTGAGGTGGTGGTTAGGGTGGTGTTGAGGGGTGAGGTGGTGGTTAGGTGGTGGTTGAGGGGTGAGGTGATGGTGGTTTTAGGTGGTGTTGAGGGGTGAGGGTGGTGGTTAGGGTGGTGTTGAGGGGTGAATGAGTGGTGGTTAGGGTGGTGTTGAGGGTGAGGTGGTTGGTTAGGGTGGTCTTGAGGTGGAGTTAGTTATTAATGTCTCTCACAGCAACAAAAGTATCAGAGCAGAGTTTAGTCTAAAGAGTGTGTGTGTGTTGTGTGTGGTGTGCTGTGTGTGTGTGGTAATGTGTATGTTGTATGTGTGTGTGTGTGTGTGTGTGCGTGTGTGTGTGTGTGTGTGTGTGTGTGTGTGTGTTATGTGTTGTGCGTGCGTGCGTGTGTGCGTGCCGTGCGTGCGTGCGTGGTGTGTATGTGTATGTGTGTGTGTGTGTGTGTGTGGTGTGTGTGTTATGTGTGTATGGTGGCTGTGTGTGTGTAATGTGTATGTGTGTTGTGTGTGTGTGTGTGTGTGTGTGGTGTGTGTGCGTGCGTGCGTGAAGTGTGCGTGTGTGTGTGTTTATGTGTGTAGTGTGGTGTGTGTGTGTGTATGTGTATGTGTGTGTGTGTGTGTATGTGTGTGTGTGTGTGTGTCGTGCGTGTCCGCGTGTGTGGTGTGTGTGTGTGTGTGATCCCGTTGTCACGGCTCCACTGACGCAAGACAAAGGCGGAGACAACAAAGGAAGTGCCGTGTTGAGTGTGGGAAACGCCGGCACCAAAGTGCCTCCAACAGGAAGTGACCTCACACTGACACCAGACGCTTGATTATAGAGTTTCATCTCTGTGCTAAAACTCCACCGCAAGCTGAACAAACAAACTGGAGACAGGTCCAAACTGTCTCCCGTTAAAGTCTCAGTCTAAAAGTCTCCGTCCTAAAGACTCTTGTCTAAAGTCTCGCGTTAAAAGTGCTCCGTATAAACTCTCCGTCTAAAGACTCTGTCTAAAGTCTCCGTCTCATAAGACTCCTTGTCTAAAGTCTCTGTCTAAAGTTCCGTTAAGTCTCTGTCTAAAAGTCTCTGTCTCGTCTAAGTCCTCTGTCTAAAGTCTCTGTCTCCGTCTAAAGTCTCCGTCTAAAGTCCTCAGTCTAAAAGTACTCCGTCTAA